>CAKLIZ010004694.1:2166-13065 GCA_922035795.1 Oreochromis mossambicus | reverse complement strand
GCTCTTCTATGTTGTGCCATGCGCTTGTGAAGTGGCTGTTTGGTCTCGCCAATGTAGAGGTCCGGGCATTCCTCACTGCACTGTACAGCATACACCACGTTGTTCAGTCTGTGTTTTGGAGTTTTGTCTTTCGGGTGAACCAGTTTGTGTCTGAGTGTGTTGCTGGGTCTGAAGTACACTGGGATGTCGTGCTTGGAGAAAACTCTCCTGAGTTTCTCTGATACACCGGCTACATAGGGGATGACAATGTTGTTGCGTCTGTCTTTCTTATCCTCCCTCGCTGGTGTCTGATCTTCTTTTCTGTGCCTCTTTGCTGACTTTATGAACGCCCAGTTCGGATAACCGCATGTTTTGAGTGCTTCCTTTACATGTGTGTGTCGAGGATGACACCCAAACTTTTCACAGAGGAAGAAACGAAGACCGGTGAGTTATTGATAGTGTTGTGGAAGTTTTCCATTAAATAAAGCCTGCAGATGAGCGGTGAGCGGTAGCTAACATTCTTTAATCAAAACACACACAGAACAGAAAACCAAGCTTGTGGAGAGCCTACATGACCGCGGGGCAGGTCAGCAGAGTCTCACTGAGCCTAGCATGGCTCTCAGTTAAATACCTTCCACAGGAACAAAAGGCAGTACACAGCTGTTTCACACCTTAAGGTTCACACTCCCTTGCTACCTCCCAGAGTCCTCGAAGAGACAAAAGATTCCTTCCTGTGGAGTTGTCTGCTTCCCCCAACTTCCTAAATAGACCCCCACCATTTCTCTTACAGTATTGGTGTCAGACATGTTAAAATCCAGTGGCACCAAGGCATTATACAATAAAATAATGTGATTAGTACATAAGTAAAAGAAATTCCTTTACAATCCCACCCTTTGATTCTTAAATCAAGAATCACATTAATACCAGAATTTCTTTCCTGACATTCTGTATATCACATCAACATTATTTTACACTTAAAGGAGTTTCACACTGTGTATCCTCACTTCACTGTTCTCCCACCACCCTTTGTTCATCTTTAATCCTCCCCACAATCTAAGCTCTCACATGCAAATGGCAACAACAATTATACAGAGGAAAAGCCTTCTTCAGAGTGTCAAAGTACTTCGCATGGCAAAGTGAAACATCCTTAGGTGGTCATTCCCAGTCACAGTCATGGCTCCTGGTGTCTGTACCATTTACAGAGTCATAATTCCAACTCTGGTCTCCCTCTGTGCTGTCACTTTTGGAGCTTGGCATGCTCTCTTCATCCCTCGATTTCTGTTCCAACGCGGCTGTAGATTTAAGGCAGAGCACGTCGTACACCTTAGTTGTCTTCCTCAACGGTGAAACTCTTTCATTTTATTTTAAGATTTTGCTGTTCAAAATCTAATCGTGACAATCCTTTGGAAGCCCAGTGGTGCAGCCCACTGTCGTTTGTCAGTTGTCCTGCAGATGGTCCCTGCTTCTCACTGGTCCTCTTGAAGTGTTCTTTTCTGGTCATGGTCTGTATCTGCGTCAATCCTTCCATATCCCTCATGTCACGGTCTCTGCAATTTAAAAATGAAAGCTTCCCCGGAAAACCCTCTTTTGCCCTATGTCAGCTTAGCACAATTAGACATGCACAATGAAGTTGTGCATTGTCTCTTAAAAATTCACAGGGCTTCTCCCCTGGAGTAGTTTCACTCCAGGCCCTGTCATAAGAAAAAACATTAGCCAGTGGTGTGTCCTGCTGTAAATCATGTGATTAGATCCCACGATTAACCCTCTGCTGTGGAAAAACTGATATAGATGTTAGCGCAATGCATCTGTATGCACTTTCTCACAGTGACCTCTGCACTGTAAACAATACAAGGTCATGAATAACACACCGCTGGTAAATTCAAAGACACAGAAAGTGGCAATTAAAAGGTTAAGTCAGCACGGCCCAAAAGCCCATGCAACCTGTTACTGTCACCTTTCTGCTGCTGTAAAAAGAAACATACATACATCCACCCTTTTGTCAGGTCAAGGCAGAGGTGCAATCTTGCATACTGGTGTCAAGTCAGTCAAGCTTTTGTCAGTCCAGTCAGTCCCCATTTTTATTTGCTGACAGTAGAACCTCTCGTGACGCAATAAGTTTCTACTGCCAGCAATGACGTCATTTCAAAAAAGAAAAATAATTTAGACTGGATTACATCGCTGAATCCTTTTTGGCAGGGACTTGTTTTCTGATTGTCCCAAATAAGTGGCTTTCTCCCGAGCCCATTTTAATTTTTGGAGAAACTCACTTGCGATTGTTCAATATGTTGTGTAGCGCTTTTGATTCCGATCTTGCAGGCCTGCTTGAAAAAGAGAAAATTGCTCCTTCCACTGTGGTCTCATCTCATCTCTCCTCCCTTGCAGCAGTCCAGTGAGAGTCAGTTGTCTTTCAGCTTTGTCCTGTCTTTTCCACTGTCTCATCTTGCCATTTTGCTCCAAAAGTGGCAAATATCCAACTCAGACAGTCTTTTCAAAGGTCCATTCACACACAGTGAAGTTGCAGCTCGTTGGAAATGCACATCCATCCATCCATCCAGTCATGCTGATGCCATTTTTCTCCTTGCTGTTGCTGTCTTGCACAGCTGCTGAACCTTTTCTTCACTGCTCAGGACACTGCTGTGAGCTCTTGATATCCATCTCGTTGTTCTGGAACTGCATTTCTAGTTTTCAGGGAGAGATTCTTGGAGCTTGTGTTCTCAGGGTGACAAACACATGGAAGTTAAGCTGTAAAACCATTCAACCAAAACTTGGCTTGAGTGTTTCTAATGATGTTAACCTATAATTTCTTCCGACTGCTGCACGTGGAAAATTAATCCGGGTCTGTTCCTCACCTGCAAGTGACACACTGAGACATTTTGATCATTGTTTTCATTGCTTAAAACAACACATCTCCCTTCTCTGGCTCTGAACTCCCCTTTCTTAAAAACCCAGAAAGATTGTAGTTGTTCTACTCTCTTCCTATTTTATTGCTTATTTTCCATTTTTGCTTATTTTGATCAACAAGTCTGCGAAATTTTTGTGTCCACCCTAGGGGAGCTGGTGGCCTGCAGTACCACCCTCTCCCGCTAGTTGGAAACAACTTTTACACACATTTCTACACTCCTCTCCTTTTTTTTTTTCCCCCTTGTTTTGTTCCCCATTTTCAACATTTTGAACCCCATTTTTCACAGTTTTTTTACACACACATCAACTTTTTCCACACAACCACTCTCTTTCATCTCACAACATACTTTTACCCACAGTTCTTAACATACAGTCACACATTGAGTTTTGTCCCTGGCTGCCTGGTGGAACGTCTGCCGCAGTCGCCTCTCGAGCCGCTAATCCGGCTCCGCTGACTGCCCCTGGAATCTAGATTCTCTATTACTACACGAGGCGTCCCCCGTGAGGTTCCTTGCCTTCTACGGACCAAGGAACGAACACCGCCACCCCCAGTCTCCTTTGAAGAAGTTAGGATCTTTTAGAAGATGCTAGGGATGTCACTCCGTGATTCTACACGAAGACTCTCCGTGATTCTACACAAAGACTCCTTCGGCGCTCTTGCCCTGGAAGGTCGTAACACAAAATTAGAAGAGAACCATGAATTTAGTTCAGCTATGCAGAGGGTGAGGGAGGATGGGGGAAGAGCAGAATCAGGTTTAGTGGACAGATAAAGCTGGGTGTCATCGGCATAACAGTGAAAATGGATATTGTATTTACGGAAAATATGTCCAAGCGGTAGAAGGTAGATAATGAAAAGAAGGGACCCCAGGACAGATCCCTGGGGCACGCCAGTGGTCAGAGGAAAGGGCTGAGAAGTAAAGGATTTGAGTTGAATGAACTGAGTGCGATCAGACAGGTATGATTTAAACCAGGCTAGTGGAGTATGGGAGAGACCGATAGAGGCTAGCCTAATGAGAAGTATAGAGTGAGAAATAGTGTCGAAAGCAGCACTCAGATCGAGGAGAATAAGAATGGAAAGTAAACCGGAGTCAGCTGCCATAAGAAGATCATTGGTTATTTTTATAAGTGCTGTTTCAGTGCTATGGGAGGGGCGAAAACCAGACTGGAACTGTTCATACAGATTATTAGTAGTTAAATGTGAGTGGAGTTGTGTGGCAACTACTTTCTCAAGAATTTTTGAAAGGAATGGTAGATTGGAAATAGGCTGAAAATTCTCAAAATTATTGGGATCTAGACCCGTTTTTTTTTCAATATTGGGGTGATGGCAGCAATTTTGAGGGAAGCAGGAACAGTTCCAGTGGTAAGTGAAGAGCAGATGATAGAAGATAACCAAAACTGTCGGAATGGGGTCTGACAAGTAGAAGGTTTTGACTTACAGATGAAATCTGAAATATCAGTAACCGAGAGGAGCTGGAAAGCAGAAAAACAGTGTGATGGGAGAGGAATTACACCGGAAGAGCTAAATGGAACATCGGAAACCAGGTCTTGGTGTATTTTGTGAATTTTCTCAATGAAAAATAACATTAAACATCAGAAAAGGAAGACGAGTAAAGATGAGCGGGTAAAAAATCTGGTGACCTGAAAGAAGAGTTGAACAGTGAAAACAGTATCTTGGTTGAGTCGTCTTTTGAACAGATAATGGTGGAGAAGTAAGCAGATTTTGTTTGATTAATACACTCCTTATAATACATAATATGATTATTAAACATTTCCTTGTGGATATTCAGACCAGTTTTCTTATAAAGGCGTTCAAGTCGTCGTCCTTTTGCTTTCAGGAGCCTGAGTTCAGCTGTGAACCAGGGTGCTGACTGACAGAATGATACAGGTAAATGGCCTGTATTTATATAGCGCTTTTCTAGTCCCTAAGGACCCCAAAGCGCTTTACATATCCAGTCATTCACCCATTCACACACACATTCACACACTGGTGATGGCAAGCTACGTTGTAGCCACAGCCACCCTGGGGCGCACTGACAGAGGCGAGGCTGCTGGACACTGGCGCCACCGGGCCCTCTGACCACCACCAGTAGGCAACGGGTGAAGTGTCTTGCCCAAGGACACAACGACCGAGACTGTCTGAGCCGGGGCTCGAACCTGCAATCTTCCGATTACAAGGCAAACTCCCAACTCTTAAGCCACAATCGCCCCAAAAGAAAGAGTATCAGGATTGATTTTCTTAATATTCCAAAAAGAAATGGTACGGGGGTTCTTGGTTATAGAAAAGGTCATTTTGATATTGAAAGAAAGAAGCAAGTGGTCAGAAATTAGCAGTTCATCAGCTTTGCAGTTAAAACGTCCAGAGCAACAAACTAGGTCCAAAGTATGGCCCTTAGTATGAGTAGGAAAGTTTATGTGTTGTTTAAAGCCAAAACTATCGAGGCAGGATGAGAAGTCTTTGGTGAGAGGATGATCACTGTTATCCATATGAATATTAAAGTCTCCCAGGAGTATTATATTAGGGGAAACAGTAGCTATGTGAGTCAGCAGATCAACAAAGTCACTTATGAAGACAGAATTAGACTTTGGAGGGCGGTAAATAACAGCTACGACAGTTGGAACAGGTCCTGAGAGTTGACAAACAATGGATTCAAAGGAACTGTAGACAGGTACAGACAACGGCGTGACTTTCCAGTTCTCGCGATAGATTACCGCGAGACCTCCACCACGGCCGGACTTACGAGGTTGGCAGGTGTAAACAAACCCCGGGGGGGTGGAGTCGTTGAGCGGCGAAAAGTCATTGGGCTGTTGCCACGTTTCGGTCAAACAGAAAAAGTCAAACTTACGATCTGTGAGTAGATCCCGAATTAGATGATCCTTGCTCGTAAGCAAGCAGATGTTAAGGAGGCCGAAGTTGACATCGGTGTTGTCAGACTGGACAGAGGTGTTAGCCGACTTGGGCAGGGTGGCTAAAACACTGTGGTCAGCAGCCCTGTCAGAGTTCCGTGGGGGACGACGAGAAGTGGACCAGAGGGACTATATTGGCTTAGAGTCGTCATGGTGAAAATTCCGACAAGAGCCCCGGTGGATGTACTTTCGGCTAGGGAGGAAGGCGATATCTGTGTGGAGATGAAAAAGCTTTATTATTATTAGTATTATTATTATTTTATTATTAATGGCTTCTTTCGCTCCTCTTTCAAACCATCTGTCTTCTCTGTCCAAAATGTGAACATTGGCATCCTCGAAAGAGTGGCCTTTGTCCTTTAGATCCAGATGGACTGCTGAGTCTTGTCCCGTGGAGGTGGTTCTTCTATAGGGCTTTGGAGTTGACGTCACACCGCAATGTATTGTTTTTCTGGGTCCACAAATCAAAACAAACACACCATGTTGGAACGACGACGACAAGAAACATGCTTAAAAGCAGCTCAAAAGAAAACAGACGGTATAGAGACCGATTGCGTCCAGAGGCGAAGCAGCAGTACTTGAAAAAAATAGAGTGCATCGCAAATCTGGACCCATATGAAATACGGCAGTGGAGTAAAGACCCAGACGACTTACCGCCACTGTCCTACCCCGATATCTTCACGTATCTTGTTTGTGGAGTAAGCGTTTACACTGCGAACCAGTTTCGTAATTACAAGTCACTGGAGGCGCACATCCAATTTACTAACGGCTGGGTGCAAGATTTGGCTATTTTCAAGCTGCCAAACGGTGAGTACGTCGTCATTCATACCAAGGTAAGTCAGCTGGAGTGCATCGAGTGAAATAGCCATTGTCCACCCCCCACCATAATTAATGTTGTACATTTATCATTGAACTGCTAAAATATCGTTATCATATTATGTGCCCATAATTGTAAAGTAGATGCAAATTAACACATTGATAATCGGGCAAATTATTACTTAACGCCAATTTGTGTCCTCCCTGTCTCATTTCATTTATTGTCTTTACATCAACCTTGTCCTTGTATGTTCCAGGTACTGCACTCCCAAAGATTGAATGAACCTGCATTACGGCCATGGGTAATTGTAAGCACCACGGGGAAGGTCGAAGCCGCACACTGCACCTGTATGGCCGGAGTTGCGGAGACCTTCACCCATGTCGCTGCACTTCTGTTTAAAGTGGAGGCAACAGTGCAGATCCGTGGCACAAAGACTGTCACAGATGAACCAGCCTACTGGGTTTTGCCGGGGAACACAACCAAGATACAGCCAGAGGTTGGCCATAACATTGACTTTACATCTTCAGCAGCACAAAAAAAAGACTCTTGATGAAAATATAAATGGACCGTCTGGTGAAAGGCAGAAGAAGCCGTCCTTCAAAAAGAAAGATTCCTTCTGCTACGTTTGAGGAGTTGTCACCAGTGTTAGACACACTTCAAAAACACAATAAAGCAGTGTGTTTGTCTGGATTGGAGAAATACTACACATCACACACTGTACAGCCATCCACACTACCACTGTCTCTGGCGTGTTTGCACAACACAGGTGCACAGTCCCTTGGCCTTACCGAGCTACAACTGCACTGTGTAAAGCACGTAAACGCAGCAAAAGTTACTGAAGAACAGGCAGAAACTATTGAGGTACGCACAAGACTACAACACAAGAGCCCTCAATGGTATCTTAGGCGTGCTGGGAGAATCACAGCTTCAACGATGCACGCTGTGTTTGCCACCACTGTAGAAAAACCCGCCATTACTGTGGTTAATCGTATTTGCTACCCTGTTAACTCTGTCTATAATGTGCAAACAACTTGGGGACTGGAGCATGAACAGGACGCTCGACACGCCTACACCCAGAAAATGTCAGCATGTCACAAAAACCTACAGGTCCGTATGTGTGGTTTTCTTGTTAACACGACTTTTCCTAAAGTAGGAGCATCTCCTGACGGATTAACCACGTGTGAATGTTGTGGGAAGGGGTGCCTGGAAATTAAATGTCCATTTAAATGAAGAGCTGACAGCATTCAGCAAGCATTGGATGCGCATGACAAAGACTTCTGCCTCAAGTTGACAGCAAATGGACTTAACCTGAAGAAGACACACCACTTTTACTCACAAGTGCAAACACAGGTCTTTGTGGCCAATGCAAAGCACTGTGACCTCGTGGTATGGACACAAAAAGACATGGCAGTTGTACGCATCTTCCCTGATGTGCACTTCTGGGAATCACGTTTAAAGAAAGCTCAGGAGTTCTTTCAGAAGGTGTGCCTTCCTGAACTAGTAGGAAAACATTTCTCTATGCGAAATGCAGCCCTGAGTGGTCACAAAGTTTTTCTTTCTGGTGTCTAGTTTTTTGTCAGAAGTGCATTGAAATGTGTATAACTTGATTTCAACACTGCAGCACTTACCATGTAACAATTGTCAAAGTGTAAAATAAAGAGTCAAATGCAGTTATTTTTCGTTATCTGGCTTTTATTATAACGTCATTTTAGTGAAACAAAGAGTTCAAAGCGATGATGAACTGTCAGTTATAGTATACAGATGCAGAAATGGTTACATAACATAATGTCAGTGTGTTCATACAATTACACATAAAAAAAAAGGTTTTCCTAGTACTATGTCTTCAGAGACATACTCAAAGTTTTGACAATCATTAATTAACAAGAACAAGTCTCATGTGTGTCTGGTTTCACTACCACACTGGGGCACATGTTCACCAAAACACAACACACCCGCACAATTTTATCAACAAAGGTAACGTCTTCACCCTCACATGGAAGAAGAGAATAGTGATGGTAAATTTGATTCTTTTTACTGAATCGAGTTTTAATGAGTCACTCACCAAAGTGAATCGGGTTTTTTGAGTCATTTGAGTCACTGAGTCAGTTGACCAGAGAGTGCAAAAAATGTACATTTCACTCAAACTTAATTTGTTTCTCTTTTAATGTAAATCCTACTGCTAAGATGAGTGATTCTTAAAGAAAACAACTATTTTATATAGCAAAAAAGAGCAAAAGAATTTCTAAAGGGAACATTTCTTTTGTTTATTTTTATTTTATTAGTATTTTCCTTACATGTGTCAAATATATATTTTCTCATCTAAATGTCCATTGAGCTGTGAGCCAGGGGGCGGTAGTGCGCCTTAACATTGGTTGCCAACCAAGAAGAAGAAGAAGTAGCTGTGAGCCAGGAGGGAGGGGGTGAGTGAGTGAGTGATTCGTTCGCTCTATGATTCAGCACAGGAGGGAGGGGGTGAGCGAGTCTTGAGTGATTCGCTCGCTCTATGGTCGTGTCCAAATTCATGGGCTGCATCCTCCTGAGGACCCGGCCTTCGCGGTCTACGTGGGCCGGGTCCTCAGAAGGTCGGGTAGGCCGGAAGTAAATGGCTGTGAAATTGGACGGTCTAGCCTTCTAATTAACGTCACCGCTGTCTCGGTGGAGTTTAATAAACTCAGCCATCTGCTCCTTGCTATGTAAAATATAGCAGGACACTGGCATAAATTCTCGACCATCTCACACTTCTGTTTAATCAGTTTTCTGTTTGACGTTTATTCAGCTGTGTGAAAACCACCCGGGGGATTAATAAAGTTTTATTTTATCTAATCTAATCTAATATCTTTAATCTCAGCCAAACCGATTTACTCACGAACAAATAAAACACTGAAAAAAGCCAAACAATATCCTTTTTAGGTTGTCTAAGTGACTTATATATTTCGTTTAACCTGAGTAGCGAAAGTCCGCGGTGATCTGAAAATGATGTGCCGGGAGTTGTGCCGTTCTCGGCGGCTTGAGTGACCCTCGAGCTCTCGGTTAGCTATCAAGCTGGTGGGTAACAGACGTCTCCGAAAACGTCGAAGCACTTTTGCTAATATGCAATACCTTGATAAACCGAGCAGATATTTGAAGTTTACACAGCTACATTCTCGCCTGAAAATATGTTAAAAGTTTATTTTGTGACCCAGAAAGATTAATAAGAGTAATTTTAAAACTTAGTAGCGGCCGCCATTGCTGGAAACTGGAGTTTGGCTGGGCCGCGCTATGAATTCTGGGATATGGTGGGCCACGAAGGACACACCCGACCCATCCTTCAAATTCGGGGAAAAGGAGGACGCATTTGTCGGCTGCATTCGGAGGAGTCTACGAATTTGGACAGCCTTCGGCGGGTCGCTGTGACGTAATCGGTCTACAAATGCGGCCTCAGGAGGATGCAGCCCATGAATTTGGACACGACCTATGATTCAGCACAGGAGGGAGGGGGTGAGCGAGTCATGAGTGATTCGCTCGCTCTATGATTCAGCACAGGAGGGAGGGGGTTAGTGAGTCCTGAGTGATTTGCTTCCCCTACGATTCAGCGCAGGAAGGGAGGGGGTGAGTAGCTCAAATGTGCTGTTAGCATGTTAGCAGAGCAATGCTACTGTGAACCGAGGAGCTATTGTCTTGATGTGAGCTTCTACTCAGGGTTTTTTCTTCCAGTTCAGAGCAGAAATGTTTTTGTTAAGATACTGGATGTTGTGTTTTTCTTCACAATTTGAATTATAAGCTAGATCTACTAATGAAATTAGTTTGCTAACAGCAACAGGGATGAGTCAGTGAGTCAGCTGCGCTTGTGAATCATGATTCACGAGTCAGTAAAGTGATTCTCGAGTATTGAACGATTCGTTCATGATTCGCGCATCACTAGAAGAGAACGGATTGGCATGGTGGTATGTAGCATTTTGAACTTGTTGCGCAAACTGCCAATTACTCGCTCGACATGGATTCTTAGGTGTGCAATGGCACTTGTGGAGTAATCCCGATCAGGTATTTCATGGTGTGTGTCAAAACAGTCAACAATGATGGCTACCCGATTTCCAAAAGTTTCCGTAAATTGTGGAGGCATTGTTGCTTGCAAACAGTGCCTCTCTGGCCAGTGTACCAATACTCCTAATTAGGGATGGGTATCATTTAGGTTTTATCCGATACCAGTACCAAACCGGTAATTTGAAACGGTGCCGGTGCTTAAACGGTGCTCGAACCGGTGCTCAAAGAATGGAGAACACAAACTTTGTCCAAAAACCTCTCATGTTTAGCTGTTTTTTTGT
>CAKLIZ010004692.1:0-13065 GCA_922035795.1 Oreochromis mossambicus | reverse complement strand
CACTGTATTTGGGTCAGATATAAACCGAGTTTAGGTGTAGTTTATTTTCATTGTGCTGACTTTTTCAATCACTTACAATAACTCGTACTGCGTGCTAGCTAGCACAACGGAGTTTGTATACAGCTGTGTGCACGCTAAGTTACCGATGTTACCGATGTTGAACTTTATGACAGCCTCCCCTGTCATTCTCTCGCCTGTTGAAACTTCAGTCATGAAACTGATCAATGATCGGCTTTTCTCTCTTGTTTGTTTATCGCGCTAAACAACAGCAGCACGTTTAAGCTTGATCAGCTGTTGTTAGAATTCATTTGCTTTTAATTTCTAGTATCAGCTGATGTTTGCTGCAGCCACAGCTGTAAAAACGGCTGTTCCAAACCAGATGTCCTTACTGAATCATCAGAGCTGAACTGGTGATGGAGAAACAGGTTTACCCTTAGGTGACATGAATGAGTTGAAGGGAAATTATGAACTGTTTCTGAGAGAGGAATATACACCAAGCTCCTTTTTTTGTGTAGCTGACAGCTGGTAACTGTGCAGGGGCGGATCTAGCAAAGCTTTTGCCAGGGGGCCAGGTAGGGCATTAACAGAGAAAGGTGGACACAAAGATATACTTTTCTTTCTTACTCTCATATAAAATATTTAGCTTTTATTAAATAGTTATCTGAATCTTACAACCAAAGTTTGTATAATAATACACAAGATTGGCTGTAGACCATTGTTCATCATTCAGAACACTGTGTAAAAATAACAAAAAACAAAAAGTGAATGCAAAAGTGCATAAATATTTATTTTACGTGATTGATGTGTGTGGCGGGGCGTGGTCTGCAGTGCCGCTGCAGGGGAAGTGGACCCACCTGAGCGGCATCTGCAATCACGCCTCTCGGGCGTAGTCTGTGCTCTCTCGGCTGTTTTTTTGGTGTGTGTCGGGCTGTGAGTTGAAAAGCTACAGCCGGCTGTTTGGGTACACCAACCATGTGTGAAAAGTGGTCCATAACATAATGCTTCAAAGCGTGTTCATGCAAACATTCTCGGGTCTGCCGTGGTACAGTGGGACTTCTGCTCATGAACCTGTGTGCACAGCGTCTGCAAATCGGCGCTGTACGAAGTCACTTCATCTTTACCCAAAATTGTAAGCTGTCATCTGTGAGGGGCGAGCGGTGTTTGTTTTTACCATAGTTCATGGTGGAGAATGGCTGCTCTGCTGAGTTTTGCTCTCTGTAGCTGTAAGAATGGCAAACTACACTGATTACCAGCGGCATAGGCACACATAAAATTTCTTCTGAAATTTTCCCTTTCTAGTTTTAACTCTTACCTCTCACTTGTAATAATTCAGCTGCACCATTTACTTGACACTACTTTTACCTTCCCACTCTGTCGCTCTGTCTGTCCTTTCTTTGTGATGTACAATGACAGGATTGGTTCAAGTGAGGGAAACGATTCCAAAGTGGTGCAGATGAATAAATACATCAAAGACATGCACATAAGTATATAAAAAAATAAGCTGAAGAAGGATAAAATCTTGTCTCCTGCTTTGTCTGCGTCACTCTCCCCTTCACTCTACATTACATAACAAGAAGTTATGTAATGTATCTAATAACATTATATCAACTGCTTTCTCCTTTTAAACATAACCTAACCAAACTAAGTAAAAAAGTTTTAATTGCCTCATCTGTATCCAGGCAGTGTCAGTAGCCTAAAGTGTCATAACTCTGATGTAACTAGAGCAGCCTGCTAAATATTGATTTTTTGAATTAAAAGTTAAGGGGCCCCAATTAAAATGTTATGTTGTCAGTCAAAGCATATGACTTGTTGACAGGACGTTTGCCAAATCTATATTCTCTTAAAATAATCCTTCTGTCTACTTAACATGCACCACACTGCCCTTCCACGTTCTCCCTTGTTCTGCCAGCTGCTCTGCTGTCTTGAGAGCAGAGACTGGCATTTCATCTGATCTGAAGTCCATTTCTATCTGAAGTCCTTTGGCTACCCTTTTGTTTCTCTACAGGCTTTCAGCTACCATGGCAAGTTCTCCATGGTGACTGAGCATTTTCTTCAAAAATTGCCATTATGAAAACTTCCATTCATATTGAAGTTTGAACACCTGGTGAATAAAATATTGGAATAAAAAACACAAAAACTCAGCAAATGAATACACACAGAGAGAGCGGTAGAGAAAGGGAACCTTGAGAAAGAACGATAAAGCAGATAAAATAACGCCGCCAGAACTTTACAAGGAGGCTTCCCAAAGTCTTTTGCACAATCACTTCGAACAGCGTTTAGCACATTGTGTTTCAGCTTACATGCAAATGAAAAATTAAAACATTTCTCACTTTTCTTCAGCAATAAAAGATCCCATACGGACAGGGCAGGTTGAGAATGACTCTTTTACTCCTTCATAAAACTGCCATTAGGACACTTCCATGAGCCCATTCACATTCTATTCAATTCCCGTGCAGAAGCCACAATAGGAAATATGAAGATAGGTGAAGCATTTCTACTAATCTACAACTCTGGTAACCAGAGAGTTTCACAAAGTGCATTAAATGTCTCATTATGACTAAATTCAATTAAATTAAATGTTTGGTGAGAATTCTATCACCTGGAGATTTTGTTTGTGCCATTATAGTTTTTTTCTTAGGAATTTCCCCAGAAATAATATTCAGAGTGTTGGAGAGGCTTAGTATATACTATTAATAAATGTGTCCTTCATTACTGTGACCTCACAAAATATTGTGGTCATAATTTTTCATTTATGGCCGATATAGTTCCTTCGGGAATTACACCATCACATTAACTTTGCTTCCTACACAGACTCATCCTTTCTTGTTTGTCAGTTTTGTCTCAAACGTGACTTGAAAGTTGCTTTCCTATGGGCAGTGAGAGCAAGTTACGCAGGTCAAAAAGGTCTTTGGATTTGATTGGCTGTACCTCTAGTGGCCACTTCAAGTCCAAAAGTAAACAAATCTCCAAAGATCCCCATGACAAATTTGAAACCAACATTGTCACAACGTTTTTCAGCTGTATCCCCTTCAAGTATAGGAGGGCTAACTTTTTACATAATTCACCTATTTAAACTGCATTAACTTTGTAAGGAAGAAGCTCAGACCTCTCCAGCCAACTCCTTCAGTTCATCCGAGAGGACACTGAGGTATTACCAAATGAAACAAGACAAGGAGTCTTAAATCTGCCCCAGAACATCCTCCCATCAGGACATGCCTGAAACACATCGCCTTAGACGAAACACCTCAATCGATTCCCTTCCATTTTGGAGAAGTATTGGCTCTTTCGCATGACCAAGCTCCTCACCTTATCTCTAAACCTAAGCCTAGTCACTTTGAAGCTCATCTCATTCTTTGGGTCTCTAGCCATAGCCTATGGCCATAGATTAGGGGTATGACTATAGATCAACTGTAAATCAAAGGTATTGCTTTCATATTCAGCTCCATCTTCACTACAGCAGTTCCATACAGCATCAACATCACTGCTGATGCCACACCAATCCGTCTGTCAATTCCCGAGATACTTGAACCCCTTCAAGTAACAGAATTGAAGTACCCCTGAACTGGGGGGGGGGGGGGGGGGGGATTTCCACACAAAAACTGAACAGTGGCAATAATCTTTGAATTGAACTGAGCAAAATGATTTGCTAGAGGTGGTGTAATATTTATTAGATGTGACTACATGTATTACTCCTGGTCTAAAAAGATAATACACTGCACATAAATGACTGTACAGGACTGTTATGTGAAGTATCAGATGGGAACTCTGACTTAAAATCATACCAATGCATGGAAATATATCAAAGCGTGCGTGTGATCAAAGACACGCATCTGTCACGGTGTTTGTGTGTTGATACAGTTGCTACCAGAGAATGATAATTAGCAGCATCAGCAGGCTGAAGCCTGTTGGCACTCTCATCTCCGCTAGCAACAGTAGGAGCTATTACACCACACGGGGAAAGCATCACGGCTGCTGTTTGGATGTATGCACTGTATTCACTGACACAAGGTACCGTAATTGGTTGAATTTACTGTGGACATCACTGTCTGTAACATAATACTGTACAACACCAGACATGCAGTCGGGAGGGGAATATCTTCCAGAATATTTGCTTAATTAGACTGTACACATTGTCGGGGAGGAACGGAGGTCAGAAGCTTGGTTCAAACCGGCACCCTCACATCTAGCTGAGTAGCTAAGCTGCCACAGCAGCCTCCCTCAGCTTCATATTTAATTTAAGTGCGCTTGTATGTACACATTGAAGACAGATTCAGCTGTTCCACTGAACGTTAAAATATTTATTGTGTGGATGCTTTAAGGCATCCACACTATTGTTTTCCTGTTTCTCTTTATTGTGTGGATGCCCTAAAAGGGCTTCCACACTATTGAGTTCCTGTTTCTCTTTATTGTGTGGATGCCCTAAAGGGCTTCCACACTATTGTTTTCCTGTTTTAAACTTTATTCTTCAAGTTGCTGCCCCGTTTTTTGGCACTGAACTACTCCCTCAGTTTTCAGCCGATTTTCTCCGTTCAAACTCTAAACTGTTCTGCTATTTCTGCTAATTCCGGCTATATCTTTTGGTGTTTATTACTGTTATACTTTTTACAATATTACACTTTTTTCCTTTAATTTGTCCCATTGAAATGAATGGGAAACTTCCACAATTCTGCTAAAACTTGCTTGTCTTTGAAACTTAACTACTTTGTCATGCTTTCACCTAGAAACTCCATTCAAACTTTAAAATGTTCTCAGATTATTGGGCTATTCCTGTCTGATTCAGCTTTTTCAGATCTTCTACCGTTTTAATCTTATCTCTCTTTAAGTTTTCAGTTGCAAAATTGTGATTTTTCAGAAAATACATGCGTTGCTATGGTTGCTATGCAATTAACTCAGAGTGAGGGCTGGTCCGTTCTGAATTTTCTCTTCATGTCTGAACAACTTCTTGCTACTCACACAATTTCCACTCAACCCCCACAAATTATACATCAAAACGTAGGTATTTTTGCTGGCTTTCAGAAAATGTCACTATCTTTATTGTGAGGTTTACCGTTTTTTCGCAATTTGCCTCGGAGTGACACAAGGTCTGACAAGTCCCCATTCAAAGTCTATGGGGAGGTTTTGAAATTCAGAGCTGAAATTCTGTAACGGGAGGCATTTTCAAATTGCCATATCTCTTTAACAAAGCAAAGTTAGGACATGAGGCTTGTGCCAATATATCTTCAGACACTGCTGACACTCACAGTGGAAGCAGTTTTTACAATTATCTTACCGTTGAGCCATAAATTACGTTTGTTTGAGGGGTGGAAATCTGTCCTCCTCTCAGTCTTCAAACTCCGAAAATGAAGCCGTTTCTTCTCTCGTCATATCTCCGCGACAGAGGTAGAAAGAGCTATGAAAATCGCAGACAAAGTACACCAAAGTCCGCTGATTCACCCAGTACAAGAATTATGCTGCTAGCCCTCCTAGTTTTTGAGTTACACGACGTTTTGTAACTCCAAAAACCGGCGTTTTTCACCTCTCACCGCGATCTAATTCTGACTGCTCAAGTCTCTGTGTTTTAGACACCCGCCCCCTTTGTGACCAGACCTCATTTGGCTCAGAAGGTTGAGCCGCTGCTGTGAGACCCGGTGGCAGAGGTTCGAGTCCTACCTGTGACTGTTGCTACACATCTTCCCTTCTTACATGCACTCTCCTTTCTTGACACTCTTCAGTGTACCCTTATACATAAAGCCATCTCCATCAAGCGCGTCTACACCTCTTTTTTTAGCAGAAATCTGTCCTTCTCTCAGTCTTCAAACTCTGGAAATGAAGCCGTTTCTTCTCTCGTCATATCTCCGCGACGGAGGTAGAACGAGCTATGAAAACCGCAGTCAAAATACACCAAAGTCCGCTGATTCACCCAGTACAAGAATTATGCTGCTAGCCCTCCTAGTTTTTGAGTTACATGACGTTTTGTAACTCCAAAAAACGGCGTTTTTCGCCTCTCACCGCGATCTGTTTTCTGACTGCCCAAGTATCTGTCTTTCAGACCGCTGCCCCCTTTCCAGGTGGCGCAATCAGTAATGACACGGCTCTGCAGCTCAAACGTCGTGGGTTCAATCCCACCTTGGTCCACGTTTTTTTTTTTTTCACTACAAATTTATACACTATCACAGACCTGTAATTTATATTGCTAATTTATTACAATTCTGCAAAGTTTGATGATTTTAGCAGCTTTTCTAATATGGACCTCAGATTCTTGTTAACGCTCCATGGCAGAAACAAGTACACAGCCTGATGAAGCAGACAGAGGCAGTACCTCTGACTGGTGAATTTGAGCAGAACCAGGTTGTTCTTTCATTTCATTTCTTTATTTATTTCACACATGGTTCAACAGTGTTTCTTTTTCTACATACAGAACCTTCTGCCTCTTTTCAGCAGAAATTCTGCTCATTCACCTCATCTCTTGTGTTGGAGTGCCCTCTTGTGGCGCCTTTTGGGTAGTGCCTTAGTAAACGTGAACACTGCAAAGAAGTGGTATCAGACTGGTTTGTAGTGGAGGAATTTGTTGCCAGTTTCTTTCATCTTTAATCCGTATTCATGTTGTAATGTAGTAGTACCACAATATGGCAGAAACACTATGTTTTGGCACAAATACTTTGATTTAGTATACTTTAGCTTCTTCAGCTTCTTCACCCCTTTTCAGCAAAATTTTCATTTTTTTCACCCCTTTTGAGCACAAATTCCAGCTTTTTTGGCTGTATTCAGAAAAAAGACAACTCTTTTGAGCAGAAACTCTGCTGATTCATCTCTTTTCAGCGCAACTTATTGCTTCTTTACCTCTTTTCTGCAGAAATTCTGCTGATTCACCTCTTTTCTGCAATATGTTCAGCTTTTTCACCTCTTATCAGCACAAATCTCAGCTGTTTTCAGAAAAAAAAACTCTTTTGAGCAGAAATTCTGCTGATTCACCTCTTTTCTGCAAAATTTTCAGCCTTTTCACCTCTTATCAGCTTCTGCTCATTTCAGCAGAATTGTCGGTCTCTCCTCCTGTTTTTTGAGAGAATGAGTTTAGCTCAGTGAGATGAGTAGCTGCCTTGAAACCGGGAGGGCCAGGTTCGAATCCTGCTCAGGGCGACATGTTTTTTTTTCACCACCATACAACTTTTTGCAACTTTTCATCTTTTTCAGCTTTTCAGCAGACAGCTTCAGCGTTAAGGCATCCACACAGCATTTTCGCAGGAAATGCAAATTTTTCTAGTTCTTTATTCTACTTTATTCTAGTTGCTTCCGTACGTTTTTTGGCTCTTAACTACTCCCTCAGTTTTCAGCCGATTTTCTCAGTTCAAACTCTATACTGTTCTGCTCTTTCTGCTAATGATCGCTATATCTTTTGGTGTTTATTACTCTTATACTTTTTAAAATATTACACTTTTTTCCTTTAATTTGTCCCATTGAAATGAATGGAAAACTTCCACAATTCTGCTAAAACTTGCTTGTTTTTCAAACTTAACTACCCCCTCATACTTTCACCTAGAAACTCCATTCAAACTTTAAAATGTTCTCAGATTATTGGGCTATTCCTGAGTGATTCAGCTTTTTCAGATCTTCTACCGTTTTAATTTTATACCTCTTTAAGTTTTCAGTTGCAAAATTGTGATTTTTCAGAAAATACATGCGTTGTTATGGTTGCTATGCAATTAACTCAGAGTGTACACTCATCCATTCTGAATTTTCTCTTCATGTCTGAACAACTTCTTGCTACTCGCTCAATTTCCACTCAACCCCCATAAATTATACATCAAAACATAGGTATTTTTGCTGGCTTTCAGAAAATGTCACTATCATTGTTGTGGGACTTATACATTTTTTGCAAATCTCCTCAGAGTAACACAAAGTCTGAAAACTCTCCATAGAAACTCAATGGAGAGTTTGTTCAAAATCAGCACTGGAATTGTCTAATGAGAGGCATTTTCGAATCGTCATATCTCCTTAACAAAACAAAGTTGAGACATGAGGCTTGTGCCAATATATCTTCAGACATCCCTGATGCTCACAATTCAAGAATTTTTTCCTCACCTATTACCGTTTGGCCATGAATTGGGTTTGTTTGAGGATAGGAAATTTGTCGCTCGCTCAGATTTCTTCAGATTTCAAACTCTGGAAATGAGGCACTTTTTTCTCTCGTCATATCTTTTTGATGGATTTCCACAGAGACCTGAAAATTTCCATGACTGTTCACCAAAGCCTGCTGTTTCTTACGGTGAAAGAATGATTTTGATGCTCCATATAGATTTAGAGTTACAAAACGTTGTTTGAGGGCAAGTCAAGGCTGTTTTGCTTAGCCTCTACTCAGTAACAGTGTATTACAAGTCATATATGTTTAATAATTTATATTTTATCTCTGAATTATGAAGACCTGCAGATTCCCCCATCTCTTCTGAACAAAACGATGTCAGAATGAGCTTTCTAGCCCCTACGGTTAGGAAATTATGGCCATTTGTTCAAGGGGAATCCTGAATGTGAGAAATGCACTGCAGAAAACTTATACCTCTCTCTGTGTCTGTGTGTGTAAGTGCTGATTACAGCAGGTGCAGCCAATTTAACTGACCTAGATATACCAAGCACAGACTCTTAACAGCCACTGCTCCCTTTATGCTCTGTGTATGTGTATGTTTGTGTGTCTGTATCAATATTTCTCCCATGTTAAAGTATTACTACTCCATAATAGTATTTCTGTTAAATCAAAGTACTTCTACTACATCTTAGTACTTCTGCTCAATCATAGCATTTCTGCTAAATTATAGTATTTTTGCCAAATCATGGTATTTGTGCCAAAGCATACTATTTCCACAAAATAACAGTATTTCTGCTATGTTATATTATTACTGCTCATAGTATTTCTGCCAAATCTTGGTATTTGTTCCAAAGCACAGTATTTCTGCCAAATCACACTATAACTGCAAAATAAAGGTTTTTGAGCCAAATCATAGTGTTTGTGCTAAATCCTAGTAATTCTGCTCAATCATAGAATTTCTGCTATGCTGAAGTGCTTTTTGCTAGATTATAGAATTTCTGCTAAGTCAAAGTATTTCATGTAAATCTAGTATTTATACCAAGTCCCAGTGTTTCTGCCAAATCATAAATCATAAATAATGTGGCATGTTGGGGGAGCAGCTAGTTCTCTCCCATCATGCCTTGGGACATGTGCTGCTGTTTAGATGTTCTTGTTTCATTGTTTCTGGTTACGTTACTTTTAACTGTTGTCTTGAATGTTGTGTTTATACTACGGTACAAAGTCACTGACAGTTATTGTTTTATAGGAAGAATGCAGTACCATAAGTGAGTTCTGTTATGCTGTTATTGACCCTTGAAGCACATTGTGGCACAAGCAAGTATGTTCAATAAAAAACTCCCCCTACCAGCTTGGGGTGGAAATACAAGCTCAACATCTCACTCAGAGCTTCTTTGTAAGATTCATCTGCATGCCACAATAATTTTAATAAAGCAAAGTTAAGACAAGAGGCTTGTGCCAATTCATCTTCAGACACTGCTGACACTCACGGTCGGAGCAGTTTTTACTGTCATCTTACTGTTGAGCCATAAATTACGTTTGTTTTCAAACTCTTGAGCCATAAATTACGTTTGTTTTCAAACTCTTAAAATGAAGCCGTTTCTTCTCTCGTCATATCTCCGCGACGGAGGTACAAAGAGCTATCGCAGTCAAAGTTCATGAAATTCTGCTGATTCACCCAGTAAAGGAATTGTGCTTCTATCTCACCTAGTTTTTGAGTTACACGACATTTTGTAACTCCAGAAAACGGCGCCTTACGCCTCTCACCGCGATCTAATTCTGACTGCTCATCTCCCTGTTTTCCAGGCACTGGCTCTCTTTGCCGGTGGCGCATTTGGTAATGACACAGGTCTGCAGCCCAAAGGTCACGGGTTCAATTCCACCTTGGTCCACATGGTTTTTTTTCACTACAAATTTATACACTATCACAGACCTGTAATTTATATTGCTAATTTATTACAATTCTGCAAACTTTTATGATGTTAGCAGTTTGTCTAATACAGACCTCAGATTCTTGTTACCGCTCCATGGCAGAAATACATACAAGTACACAGCCTGATGAAGCAGACAGAAGCAGTACCTCTGATTGCAGAAAGTATTACTACTCCATAATAGTATTTCTGTTAAATCAAAGTACTTCTACTACATCTTAGTACTTCTGCTCAATCATAGTATTTCTGCTAAATCATAGTATTTTTGCCAAATCATGGTTTTTGTGCCAAAACATAACATTTCTGTTAAGCTATAGTATTACTAATAAGTGGAGGAATTTCTGTCATGTTATAGTATATGTGCTGATTACAGTATATCTGCCAAATCATAGTATTTATCCCGAATCATAGTATTTTACAGTATTTCTGCTAAAAAGCAGAACTAGTACCTTTTAGCAGAAATTTCTGTCAAAAGATATTAGTTATGTTAAAACATAGTATTTCTGCTAAATCATAGTGCTTGTGCCTATTCATAGTATTTGTACCCAATCATAGTATTTCTGCCATATCATCGTATTTGTGCCAAATCATGGTATATTTTTGCCAAATCATGGTATTTGTGCCAAATTAGAGTATTTGTGCCCAATTAAAATTTCTGTTACGTTATAGTATTACTACTAAGCCATAGCATTTCTACCAAATCATAGCATTTCTTCAAAATCATAGTATTACTGCAATTTCATAGTATTTGAGCGAAATCGTAGTATTTGTGAAAAAACATACTATGTCTGCAAAATCACAGTATATCTGTTATGTTATAGTATTACTACTAAGGCATAGTATTTCTGCCAATAAGAGTATTTGTATTAAATCATAGTAGTTGTGCCAAATCATAGTATTTCAGCCACATTGTGCTAGTTGTGCAAAAACATAGACTGTCTGCAAAATCATAGTATATCTATTATGTTATAGTATTACTACTAAGTCGTAGACTTTCTGTTTTGTTATAGTATCTCTGCTGAATATAGTATATGTGCCAAATCATAGTATTTATAGCAAATCATAGTATTTGTGCTAACACATAGTATACTGCCACATTATAGTATTTGTATAAAACCAGAATGTCTGCAAAATCATCATATATCTGTTATGTTATAGTATTACTACTAATGCATAGTATTTCTAACAAATCATAGAATTCCTTCAAAATCATAGTATTACTGCAATTTCATAGTATTTCAGCAAAATCGTAGTATTTGTGCAAAAACATACTATGTCTGCAAAATCACAGTATATCTGTTATGGTATAGTATTACTACTAAGGCATAGTAATTCTACAAAATCATAGTATTCCTTCAAAATCATAGTATTTCTGCAATTTCATAGTATTTGAGCGAAATCGTAGAATTTTTTGCAAATCATATTATTTGAACCAAAACATTGTATTTGTACGAAGTTATAGTATTTCTTCTAAATCATTGTATTTCACCCAAATCTCAGTAGTTGTGCTAAAACCCAGTATTATTGCCAAATCATGGTATTTGTACTAAATCATAGTACTTGTGCCAAATCATAGTATTTCTGCCATATTGTGCTAGTTGTGGAAAAAAATAGACTGTCTGCAAAATCATAGTATATTTATTATGTTATAGCATTACTACTAAGTCATAGACTTTCTGTTTTGTTATAGTATATCTGCTGAATATAGTATATGTGCCAAATCATAGTATTTATAGCAAATCATAGTATTTGTGCTAAAACATAGTATACTGCCACATTATAGTATTTGTGTAAAACCAGAATGTCTGCAAAATCATCATATATCTGTGATGTTGTAGTATTACTACTAATGCATAGTATTTCTGCAAAATCATAGTATTTTTGCAGAAACCTTGTACTTCTGGTAAATAATAGTATTTGTGCCAAAACATTGTATTTGTACAAAGTCATAATATTTCTTCTAAATCATAGTATTTCAATCAAATCTCAGGAGTTGTGCTAAAACGCAGTATTATTGCCAAATCATAGTATTTGTACTCAAACATATCAGTTCAACGTTTTTTAAATGCCTTCACAGTCTTGCCCCGCCTTACCTCTCTGAGCTTCTTCATCTCCACACACCCTGTCGGTCTCTAAGGTCAGCTGACCAGCTGCTCCTGGAGGTACCGAGATCCAGGAGGAAGCTCAGAGGGGACAGGGCCTTCTCTATTGTGGCTCCAAAATTATGGAATAATTTGCCCATGCACATTAGAGAGGCCCCTTCACTGTCCACTTTTAAATCACGTCTTAAAACCCACTTTTATTCCTTGGCTTTTAACCTCAGTGGGACTTAGTTTCTCTTTTAATTGAAGTAGTTATTTAATTAATGATTTCACTCTTCTTTTATTTGGTTTTTACTTATATCTAATGTAATTTTATTTTACAGTTCTAATGTACAGCACTTTGTGTCAGCTGTGGTTGTTTTAAAGTGCTTTATAAATAAAGTTGATGATGATGATGATGAACTTATTTAACTCTTCTCAACAGCCCAACACCTCTTCTTCACCCTGTTTCAGCAGAATTGTGAGTGTTTTCACCCCTTTTCAGCACAAATCCCAGCTTTTTCAGGTGTTTTCAACAGAAATCTCTTTTTTAGCAGACATTCTGCTGATTCACCTGTTTTCAGTGCAACGTTCTACTTCTTTACCTCTTTTCAGTAGAAATTCTGCTGATTCACCTATTTTAAGCAGAATTTTCAGCCTTTCACCTCTTATCAATACAAATCTCAGTATCTTCTGCTCATTTCAGAGGAAACCATTTCACCTCTTTTCAGTAGAAATTTGAACTTCTGTACCCCTTTGAAGCAGAATCTTTGCCTTTTCACCTCTTTTCAGCAAAAGTTTCTGTTTTTTCAGTTGTTTTCAGCATAATTTTTCAGTTTCTTTACCGCCATACAATTTTTGCAGCTTTTCATCTTTTTCAGTCATTTTCAGCAGGCAACTTCAGCGTTAAGGCATCCACACAGCATTTTCGCAGGAAATGCAAATTTTTCTAGTTATTATTATTCTTCAGTTTCCGCCTGAAATTTTGCAGCGAATCTCG
>CAKLIZ010004691.1:0-13066 GCA_922035795.1 Oreochromis mossambicus | reverse complement strand
AGGCCACAGCCGGGCTACACCATCAGCCAGCAGGCCACAGCCGGGCTACACCATCAGCCAGCAGGTCACAGCCTGGCTCCACCATCAGCTAGCAGGCCCAGCCAGCAGGCCACAGCCAGGCTCCATCAGCAGCCACTAGGCCACAACCAGGCTCCATCAAGAGCTAGTGAAGCTACAGGAAAAGGCAGGCCCGGAGTTAGCAAGCCTCAGGATTGATTGAGGCTGCAGTAAAAAAGAGGCACAAATATTTAGAAGATGCCGCCTAAAAGAAGTAATATCAATGAGGAGGAACTGGAGGACATAAAGAAATCTTTGAACTTTATGTCAGAAGAAATTACAACCATTGCAAAACAACAAAAACTGATAATCAACTTAATTGAGGATATTAAAGAATTAAGAAGGCAAAGTGAGGAAAAGGACAAGAAGATTGCTTTGTTGGAAGTACGAGTGGCAGAATTGGAACAATATTCGAGAATATCAGATGTAATAGTAACGGGTCTGGAAACCAAGCACCAGACATATGCACGAGCAGCAGCAGAAGAGAGAGGGGAGCCGCCTGAGCAAGAGTTGCGCTCCCTGGAAGAACAGGCCTTTTTCAATAGTAAAGGCATTGAAATGGATAGTAAGGACATTGAGGGGTGCCATACTCTTCCAAGGAAAAACAAGAATCAAAAACCTGCCATTATTATAAGATTTGTTAATAGGAAGCAGAAAAAAGAGCTACTGAAGCAAGGAAGAAAGTTGAAAGGAACAAATGTGTATGTTAATGAACACCTAATCAAGAAAAACGCAGATATTGCAAGACAAGCAAGATTATTAAGAAAACAGAAGAAAATACAGTCAACCTGGACATCAGATTGTAAGGTGTTCATTAAGTTAAATGGAACACCGGAGCAGGCAAAGGTCTTAGTCATTAAAGAGCTGACGGAATTAGAAAAATATGGCTGATAAAATGTAAGGCAAAGCATTGGGATGGTCGATGGTACTTTCAATGAATTGTCAAATTGGTTGGTACTTGCTTAGGCAAAGTATTGTTAAAGGTGATGGTGTGTGGATAAGATATATAATAAAGTCAGATGTCTGACAGATTTCAAGTAACAAATCAAATGGATGTTGAAACTGGGACACTGGGGTATGATAGCAATATAGATCCTGACTGTAATTTTTTTACCAAAATGTTAAAGGACTGTAACTATTATACAATGGAACAATTTAATAGGAACATAGAGCGGGGTAAGAATATAGCCATGGTTCATTTCAATAGTAGAAGTCTATATGCAAACTTTCAATTTATTAAAGAATATATAGCTCAGTTTAATCAACCATTTGATGTGATAGCAATATCAGAGACTTGGATAAACACTGGAAAAGAAGAGGATTTTGAGATAGAGGGATATGAATTCCTCCATTTAGATAGGACTAATAAAAAAGGAGGTGGGGTGGCACTTTATGTTGATAAAAATTTAAGGTTTGAAAAAATGAGTAGAATGACGAGGGTGGTAGATGGAGTGATGGAATGTATAACAGTGGAAATAAATATGAAAAAACAGAAAAATATAATTGTCAGTTGCATATATAGAACACCAGGGTCAAAGATTGAGACTTTTAAGGACATTATGGAGGACTTGTACACAAATCTGAATCAGAAAAGAATGTTTATTTGTGGAGACTTTAATATTGATTTATTGAACCCAAATCATAACAAGAGTATTGAAGAATTTATTGATTCAATGTATTGTATGGGATTATTTCCCCTGATAACAAGACCGACGAGAATAACCACTCATGGTGCAACTCTATTAGATAATATTTTTACAAATGTAATGGAAGAAAATATAAAAGGCGGGATATTGATAAATGATATAAGTGACCACTTACCAGTTTTTGTAACTTATGACTGTTGCTATAAAGTTCACAGAAATGAATGTAAGACGATATATAAAACAATTAGAACAGAAAAGACAATGCAGTGTCTTAAAAATGAGTTAATAAAACAAGATTGGACTATTGTATATAAACACAAGGATGTCAATAAAGCCTATGAGGCATTCTTAAGCATATTCATGGCCTTATTAGAGAAAAACAGCCTACTCATTGAAGTCAACAGGAAAGATAAGTATACAGGAAGACCATGGATGACGAAGGGACTGCAAAATGCCTGTAAAAAAAAAAGAGCACCTTATATAGAGATTTCATTAAAAAGAGAACTACAGAATCTGAAAAGAAATATAAAAAGTATAAAAATAAATTAACTAACATAATGAGAACTTGTAAAAAAGAATACTTCATCAAAAAGTTAGAAGATAATAAAGATAGCATGAAAGGGATATGGAAGGTATTAAATAGTATAATAAAAAATGGACCAAGGACTAATGACTACCCTGGGTATTTTATGGAAGGGACAAATACTATTACTAAAATGAACGAAGTAGTAGATGGATTCAATGATTTTTTTGTAAATATAGGGCCAAAATTGGCTGCGGAAATAAAGGTTGATATGATAGAAAGGGAGACTGGAGGAAACATTGAAAGGAATGCAAGTTCAATGTTTTTAAGAGCAGTGGAAGAGAAGGAGATATATGATATTGTCAGTGGACTTAAGAACAAAACAAGTACTGATTGTCATGATATTGATATGGTAACGGTAAAGAGAGTAATTGATGGTATTGTAAAACCGCTACAATATATTTTTAATTTGTCTTTCCAGGAAGGGGTTTTTCCACAAAAAATGAAAGTTGCAAAAATTATTCCCATTTATAAATCAGGTGAAAAGCATTGTTTTACAACTTATAGACCAGTGTCGGTACTCTCTCAGTTTTCTAAGATACTGGAAAAACTATTTCTAAAGAGATTTGATAACTTTGTGGATAAACATGAATTGTTGGCAAATTGCCAGTATGGGTTTAGAAATAACAGATCAACAGTTTTGGCATTGATGGATTTAATGGAAGAAATAACTGAATGTATGGATAAGAAGAAGTATGCACTTGGAGTCTTTCTAGATCTAAAAAAAGCATTTGATACTGTTGACCACAAAATTCTAATAATCAAACTGGAAAAATATGGGTTTAGGGGTGCGGTATTAGATTGGATAAAAAGCTATGTGATGAATCGACAGCAATATGTACAAATAAATGAGTTTAAATCTAAACTGATGGATATTGAATGTGGAGTACCTCAAGGATCAGTATTGGGACCAAAAATGTTTATTATGTATATAAATGATATTTGTAAAGTATCGAAGATACTAAAGTTTGTAATTTTTGCAGATGATACCAATATACTTTGTTCAGGTGTGGAATTTCAACAGGTTTTGGAGGTGATCACACAGGAGTTAAAGATGTTAAAGAAGTGGTTTGATAGAAACAAATTGTCCTTAAATTTAAATAAAACAAAATTTATGTTATTCGGAAACTATAAGAAAAACATTAATATTGAAATTTGTGTTGATAATGTATATCTAGAAAGGGTTAATACCATAAAATTTCTTGGTGTGATCATTGATCATAAGGCCTGTTGGAAATCACACATCACTTATGTGAGGGGAAAGTTAGCACGGGGCATTGCTGTCTTGGGGAAAGTAAAACAATTTTTGGATAGGAAAACATTGTATATGTTATATTGTGCTTTACTATTACCATACATGAGTTATTGTGTAGAGGTTTGGGGAAATACATATAAAAGTAATAATTATAATGCAGAAAAGGGCTATTAGACTAATAAATCAGGAGGGGTATAGGGCTCACACAAACCCGCTCTTTATTAATCTGGTGAAGTTTAAAACAGTGCAAATAATATATAAGGCAAGGAAAGGGATGCTCCCAATCAAAATAAGTAAATGGTTCTTAGAAAGAGAAGGGAGGTATAATTTTAGAGGGAAGTGGAATTTAAAATTACAAAAAGTAAGAACAACATTGAAAAGGATGTCTATTTCAATAGCGGGAGTTAAATTTTGGAATGAGTTAAAAGAAGAAATAAAGGTCAGTAGTGATATAAACCAGTTTAAAATAAAACTCAAAAAAGAAATTTTAAATAAGTATAAGAATGAAGAAAATGCAATTAACCCAAGACAGCAGTCAAACTGATGTTTATTTTCTTGATTTTCTTGTTGAACATGACAATTTTTTTTTTATTTTATTTTTTTGTGATGTTATTATGTTCTAAGTTGAAGGCATTGTAAACGTTTTGTTGTTCAAATTTAGATGATGAGGATGTAAACCTGAGGGGGTAGGGCTAAATAAGTATATACTTCAGCCTACTCCTTTTCAAACAACTGCATGGAATGATTTTATGAAATGTTGGTGAATGTATATGTTTGAAATAAAAAATGAACTGAACTGAACTGAACATATTCCACATACAAAAGTAGAAACACAATGAAATATTTCATTACACCACAAGGGACCATCTCTTTCATTTCTAAAGGATGGAGAGGGTGTACCAGTGATAAACATATAGCTGAAACATCTGGTTTTCTACAGAAGCTATCACCTGGGGACATAGTGCTTGCAGACCGGGGTTTTAATATCAAGGAAAGTGTAGCCTTAACGGGCAGCCAAAAATGCACAACGGTATACAATTTTGCCTTTGTCCTGTAAGCTTCAATAATAACATGTAACAATATTACCAGTTATAAATAAAGACAATCTATTGAATGAATTTTGAAACACTTATTTTATTTCTATTGGATCCGATACTGTTGTATAATACTGCAACCTGAAATTATTATAAATAATATTGATATTAGAGAAATATTTTACTGCTATTGTTCATAGTCATCATCCTTACCATTGCATTAATAACATAATTGATATTGCATTCAGAGGTTTAAACATATTGGCACCCAATTAGCCTTTATTACAGGTGCAGTGATAACCACCTTAGACTGTTGAGTTGAATTTATAATCCTAAATGCTTTTGAATGCTTTTTATAATCTTAAATGTTTTTATGCAGATTGCATTACTTATAAAAGAAAGGCCTAACTCTGAGTATACTCTGTGCCACAGTGGACAGTGAGTGCAGGCTTTTGAGCGTGCTTGTGAAAGTGAAACTAAAGCAGAATCTAAGTGTAAGTTACTTTGAGGAGCTGTTTAGATGATGCTATTTGAATAACCAGGGTATTCAGTATTACTTCTTATTTATTTATATCTTTTGATTAAGCTTTTAGTAGAGGTTCTTGCTTAAAACATTTATTCAATAGATTACATATACATAGTTTCAGTTAGGTTATTACACATATGAGAGTGGCTTCTGTCTCTCTGTTTGGTAAAAGGTTATGGGCAGAGGTGCAAGGTGAGACAAAGTGCAGCTGAGGTCGTGACACACACACACACACACACACACACACACACACACACAGTAGATAGATTCACTTATAGGTGAAAGTTTAATCATATTCTGCTTGTGACTGCAAAATTGTGCCTGCAAAAGAACAGTTTGTTGCAGAATGTGCGTCTGCTGTTCCAGACATAAGCGAAAGTGGGAAGTTCGACAGGAAGCATCTGCCGTCGAGATGGAAACAATGTTCTTTTTAATTGTGTCACAAGTTGTCAACAGAACATTTGTGGTTTTAACTTGCATGTACTGTATCGGATGACGTATTAGGGGGCGTCGGTAAATATACCCTGATGTTATAAAACCATTCCTGTGTAGTTATTGGGCAGAGATCTACAGCTGA
Organism: Oreochromis mossambicus; assembly: GCA_922035795.1. NCBI lineage: Eukaryota > Metazoa > Chordata > Actinopteri > Cichliformes > Cichlidae > Oreochromis > Oreochromis mossambicus. The sequence continues at coordinate 7,388 of CAKLIZ010004691.1, read as the reverse complement.
TGTTGTTGCAGTGTATATCTCCCCACTCTGCGTGTGTTCATTAAAATCATCGTTTGACTCATCGTCCTGGACCAGTGTTGTTATTTGGATTTTCTCCTATATCCCTCCTTGATTTTGAACCTTAATAATAAATAGATTGCGTTGGCCCGTACAGGAGAGAAAGAAAAAAATTTCAGTACAGCTGTAAAATGAAATAGTGCAAATTGACAAATATTTACAACAAAGTATGTATTTTGTAAAGACATTTGTAGTAATTTAAACACGTTCTAATAATTCACTGTGAGTGATAGAATAACAGGGAAAATAAACTATACAGTGAAGAGTACAGGAAGATGGGTCCACCCTAATGTGACACTGAACCTGAAATCTTAATACATCCTTCAATATAAGAGTTGTCTCTGAACTGGTGTAACTGGAATACTGTCTGGTTAGTTTTCTAAGCAAGCTTTTCTCTTTCTTTTTTTTCGTTTGTCACTGCAACATCCATAGAAGGTGGTCCTTGTGAAACGCTGGGTTCTGGATCAGTGTAGTGATTGGCCTAAAGCTCTGGCATCACAAATTTGTAAAAGAAATCCTTAGAGACAGGTAAAGGTTTAGCCCACATGTCTACATCTGGCATCACACGTGTAATTAAACAAGCTTTGGTTGTCCACACAACAAAGTCACAAAAGATCTAGGTTTGGACCTGCTTGTAGTAGATGTGTGTCTGTTTCAACTTTACCATCCCATCAGTTAACCTCAGACAGATCTTTGCATCTTCACAGGCCTGCAGGATGTTGTTGCGGTGTTTATACAGGCACTTGATTTCCACACATCCTTTACCACAACATTCACAGTTAATGAGAGCATCAGGGGTGGCACCTAATTCTGGGAATGAGGGGTCTATGATGAAACAACACTTAAGCTCTCTATGCCACAGCTTTCCCTGTGAGGTGTACCATTCTCGAGCTGTGTCTTCATTTTCTTTTCCCTGTTTGATTTGTTGTGGTTCGGTGTCTGAGAGCCGATGTGACAGTTTTTGTGAGTAGCAGACTTTCTTCACAGTTGATAACACAGGAGTGGCAATGGAGGGGAACACAACCACATGTATGTTTGACGCAGTGATTCTTCCTGCTCGTGCTGTGTGCCAAAGTCACATTTGTGCTGCTCCCTGGTTCTCTTCCAGTGCCTATGCCTCTGACAGTGTTTCAGATGCTCACAGAAGGACAGACAGCTCACAGCCCTTCATCTGTGGGCCATGGAGACGTACAAGTAATTTGAGGAGGGCATGAGGCTGGAGAGGGTCTGCATACAAGTGCACTTTCTTCATATTTGAGGGCATTATCCAGTAAGCCCGGACATCTGTTGCTGTGATGTTCCTCTTTGATGCACTGCAGTGTCAAATTTGTACAGGAGAGCTGCCACATGTACACACTTCTCTGCTACACCAGCCATGCATGTGCAATGAGCACTTTCAACTAGGGTAACCAGGGCTGAAGAGGCTTTTGGATGAGGGGCATAGAGTGATTTACCTGAAACAGTCAATGCAGAAATGCGTGTTTGAGACAATACACTGTACAGTAAATATGCAGTGATTCATAAATAGTGAGTTGTCCTGACAGAATATTGTGTTTCACTTTTGTTATTACCATGGTACCTTGACAAAAAAAACCCTACTTTTATTCTCACAATTTATGTCAGATGTTTGTTTCACTTATTGTCCAGCACGATTACAATGTACAATATTATTGTCACTGCTACATTTTTGTAATTCAGAACAGAAATTATTTCCACTACTAATTAATTACCATTGATCTCAGACGCCTTATTATTACATGGTTTTCGAATGTGTATTTATGAAGACAATTTGTGAGACTGGTAAACTTACCTTTGTACGGACGATGGTCTTTTGTTCTACTTGGAGCATCTCAAGGTCCTGTACCCATCCGTCGGTAAACTGGGCTTGTTGCAGTGACCTTAAGTTACTAAAAACTTCATGAGTGTATGCACTCACACCAAGAACCATATAATTATAAATATGAGCGTGGTGAAAGTTGGGCAGCACGCTGACATCTTTAGTCCACTCTGTGTGCTCGTAAGGGTCTAACCCTTTCACTTCTTTGATTTTTTCCTCGAATCTTTTTTGTGACTTTTCGTTAAGTCTGTCTTTGTACGGACCTGCATTGTTCTTCTTCGTTTTGTATATACCATTTGGGGAGGGGGACACGCAAGAGTGTTTTGATTTTGCTGCCACTTGTGCCTACAATGCAATGCGCAAAAGTCCCGTGTAGTGATGTGTCGGTAGTGAACGAAATGGCTCTTAGAGCCGGATCTTTGACGTGAACGACGTGAGCCGGCTCCTTATCGTGAGCCGTCATTTTTTTTCTTTCTCTCACCTTCTCTCTCGCACTTTTTTTCCGCTTCACTCCGCACGCGAGCCTTGTGCTTTGCGCTGGGAAGAAGGAGGGAGGGGCGGTAGTTACACTCGTAGTAGCACAGGAACAGAGCGGGAGGGAGAGACAGAGAAAGAGAGCCAGAGACAGCAACGTCACATTAGAAAGGTATAGTAATCATCCACAACTATTTTCAGTTGTGGATGATAAAGGATTCAGAAAGTTTATTCATGCAGGCCCATATGACAGAGAATATTCATCTTCTTTTTGTTTTCATATTTTAATTTATTGTTCTGGCTCCTTAAGAGTCGCCCCTCATGTTATGTGGTGTTGTATGGGTTCACGCAGTGTTTATTTGTTTTTTGGCACACTGTTCATTTTATTTTGACATCCTCCCGGAAGTGCTACTTCTCATTACTTCCTGTCTAACGGGAGAAGGACAGTTTGCTACTCCTGTGCCTGCCTATGCTGCCTCTTCAGTCAGCACAGTCTGTAAGTTGGCAGTAATGTTGTGTTTTACCAGTGAATGTTTAGCACTAAATGCCGTGAGTTCACTCAATGATGTTATTTATTAGTCATTAGCCTAGACGCTAATTAGTGCTAGCTAACCGCTAACGTTAGCTTGTTAGCTTGTTTCGTTCTACTTTACTTTGCATAGTAACAGGTCATAGCATCTTCCAATTGTAAGAATGTTTGCTTATGTCAGCTCACACGTGATATTTTGTGTTTGTTTACAGTTTTACCATTCATCCATTCATGTATTTCAACAAAGCCATGCTATGTGTCCAATCAAATAAATCCGCCAGAAAGGAACAACGGTGTGGTCTTTCTACATGGGATGATGGTTGTCTGTCTGCCTAGTTAAGTGCGAGGGCAGAATATTTATATTTAATTGTGTTTTGCAGGGTTTTGTGTTGTTTCACTTTAAATCTGTTTAAAAGGAAAAAGCTGAAAATTTAAATAGTTAAAAGTTGAAATGTGAATAGGTTTTTGTATTATATATGTAGTGAAGTAGATTCTGGGTTAGGATGTTACATGATGTCCATAAACGCATCACTGACACACACCTTCCCAGGCGACAATTACCCGGCTATAAGAAACAGCTGTGCTGCACTACTGAGAGAAGGCATTTGGCAGTCTTGGCAATCCAAGGTGGCTGCGAGTATTAGGCAGTCCAGCACTGCATATCTCTTAAGGAAAGCTACTCAGAATTGCCCTTTAGAGAGTGGTAAGTGCGACCTTTGTGATTATTATTCCGTGGCATGGTAGGGTGGACTTTTGACTACTGTTTTCCTCTTTTGTTGCAGGTGTATATTATACTGCTGCTGTCTTGTCAGATGCCGTTTCGTATGTTATGCGCTACTTTTAACCAACAGTGATTTGGGGATGTGTTGGTTTTATATGGATCTTTTACTGCATTGTTTAACGTTTTATCTTTTCTTTTATTGTTTTAGTGGTGGTGCGGCCGCTTGTTCAGAGGCTAGGCACTTGAGGTGGAATCCCTTCCCCGATGCATGCGCGTGTACACACCGGGCATAGGCCGATTGCACCGTTTAGAATTTAGTGTGAGTGAGGTTGCTGTGAAATCACATGGGTGAGTAATTGGTGGCACCCTTGGGCACTCCTCCCGTTAGGTTGCCGCCTCAAGTGGCCGGCCTCCACCATTTTGTCTAGTTCTTTTAACATGTTGTGCTTCTTGTTTAGGGTAGCATTGTGGTAGGGAGTATGTTGTTTTAATCATTGTTTGTTAATAAAGTATTTTAATATTTCACTGTCTCACCCCTGCTACCCTAGGTGCCTTTTTGATCTTATAGTTATGTTTTAAACAATGTATGTTTTAAACAAAATGGCGGCGCATGTAGACGCAGCGACCTCACGCTCTCCTGAAAATGCGGTGTTTTGTTCGTCAAGTAAGTGTCTTTCTGCAAGTGTTTTTCGTCAGTCCACGTCGGAATATGTGTACAGTCGTCAGGCTCTCTTACACATTCGGAGAAGCAAGATTTGCCAAGTTTTGAACACGAACGTTGAGAGGGAGATAGGACTTCTGCGACAGCCTGCTAGCTGGCCTAGCAACTCACCGGACTCGCCTGCTACCCCTCCCCGGGCAAGGAGGCGTCGAAGGCGGTGCGCTAGGACAAGGAAGCGGGGCAAGCGCGGAGGTGTCCGAGTCAGGCTCGAGGCTAAGCCAACTCGCCCAGCCATACCATCGATCCTCTTGGCCAACGTACGATCTCTGGACAATAAAATGGATAACATTCGACTTCTGAGATCAGCGAATCGCAGAGTAAGTGACTGTTGTGTGCTAGTTTTCACTGAGACATGGCTTAATGACAACATTCCGGACTCGGCCATACAACTGGAGCAGCTAGCATGCTACAGAGCCGACAGGGCTCTCGTAGACGGAGGCAAGACCCGAGGTGGCGGGGTCTGTGTTTACATCCGTGACGAATGGTGTCGTGATGCCACTGTAGTACACAAACACTGCTCATCATTGGCGGAGTTCATGATCGTGAAGTGTCGCCCTTTGTACTTGCCCAGGGAGATAAGTTCGATCCTGTTGGTCGCTACTTATATACCTCCATCTAGCAACAACAGCGATAGAAATGTGGCGCTGAACGAACAGGCCATCAGTGAGCAACAAACAACACACCCAGACGGTTTCATCATCCTCGCAGGAGACTTTAATCATGCTGATCTTAAAACTGTTCTCCCAAAGTTTCATCAACATGTATATTTTCCAACAAGGGGAGACAACATATTGGACCTGGTCTACACACAGGAAAATGGAGCATACAAAGCCATCCCCCTCCCCCACATCGGCACCTCTGATCACCTCACTGTTATGCTAATGCCAGCATACAGACAGAGAGTGAAGGTCATCAAACTTGTTATGAAAGAGGTACGAGTGTGGCCACAGGAGGCCACCTCTGCTCTTTAAGACTGCTTTGGGTCAACTGATTGGAACATATTCAAGGAAGCAGCCACCTACAATAACATCATAGACATTGAGGAGTACACAGACACGGTGAGCTCATACATCACCAAATGCATTGATGATGTTACACAAATGAAAAGTATCACAACCCGAGCCAACCGGAAGCCATGGCTAACAGGAGATGTCCACAGGCTGCTGAAGGCCAGAGACAAGGCCTTCAGAGCTGGGGATGAAATAGGCCTGAGAACAGCGAGAGCCAACCTGTCCCATGGCATCAGGAAAGCGAAACAGGACTACACACACAAGATAACCTCCCACTTCAATGATAGCAAGGACGCACGAAGCCTATGGCAAGGCATCCAGGCTATTACTGACTACAAGCCTGCAGCGCGTAGCTGTGAGAGCGACACCACTCTGCTCAACAACCTGAACAGCTTCTTTGCACGATTTGAAGCACAGAACAACACACGCCCACAGAAAACACCACCACCTCCACACAACCAGCCTCTGTGCCTGTCTGCTGCCAGCGTGAAGAGGACACTCATCACCATCAACGCCCGGAAAGCAGCGGGTCCAGATAACATCCCTGGTAGTGTGCTGAAAGACTGCGCAGAGGAGCTGAAGGATGTCTTCACAGACATCTTTAACATCTCCCTGAGGCAAGCCACTGTCCCATCATGCTTCAAGACTGCCACCATCATACCTGTGCCAAAGAAACCATCCCCAGCCTGTTTCAACGACTACCGCCCCGTGGCACTGACACCCATTATTATGAAGTGCTTTGAACGACTAGTCATGTCACACATCAAATCCACCCTGCCTCCCACCCTGGACCCATACCAGTTTGCATACAGAGCGAAACGATCCACAGAAGATGCAATCTGCTCTGCCCTCCACCCAGCCCTAACTCACCTGGACAAGAAAGACTCATATGTGAGAATGCTGTTCATAGACTTCAGCTCAGCATTCAACACCATAATACCACAACAACTCATCTGTAAACTGGACAGACTGGGCCTCAGCACCTCCCTCTGCAACTGGCTGCTGGATTTCCTCAGCCAGAGGCCTCAAGCGGTGCGTGTGGGCAACAAGGTCTCAAACAGCATCACCCTGAGCACGGGGGCTCCACAAGGCTGTGTGCTCAGTCCTCTGCTCTTCACCCTGCTGACACATGACTGCACAACAACCTACAGCTCCAACCACCTTGTGACGTTTGCGGACGACACAACGCTGGTGGGGCTCATCACCAAGGGCGATGAGACCCACTACAAGAAAGAGGTTGAGCTCCTGACCACGTGGTGCAGAGACAACAACCTCCTGCTAAATGTTAGCAAGACCAAGGAGGTTATTGTCAACTTCCAGAGAGGCCACACCTGTCACCCCCCATTGACCATCGACGGCTCTGCGGTGGAGAGGGTGAGCAGCACCAAGTTCCTGGGGGTGCACATCAGTGAGGACCTCTCCTGGACCACCAACACAGCATCACTGGCCAAGAAAGCACAACAGCGCCTCTACTTCCTGCGCAAACTCAAGCGGGCAAGTGCTCCACCACCCATCCTGACCACATTCTACAGAGGAACCATTGAAAGCATCCTCTCCAGCTGCATCACTGTGTGGGGCGGTAGCTGCACTGACTATAACAGGAAAGCTCTACAACGCATTGTGAGAACAGCTGAGAGGATAGTTGGTGTACCACTCCCCTCCCTGCAAGACATCTACACCACCCGCTGTTAGGTTTTGTATTGTTGATTGTCATTTATGCTTAGAAATATCTACTCATATATGCTTAGAGTTTTACAATTAGTTGTAGATTAATAGAAGTTTGATCCTTAGTAGTCTGCAGACACACGTTGTGTGCATTCCAGAGCACTCTGGCTTTCACACCCACATCCTGGGAGCATGGGAGAGGTCGTACCTTGTCTTATTGTTTTATGGTAGGATAAACATATCTATGTCTGTTTTAGGCTAAGTGCATTTTGTTTAAATGAACTGCTGGACTTCCAGGCCAACAGGGTTAGGAAGTCATTTTATGACCACACACACACACACACACACACACACACACACACACACACACACAC
>CAKLIZ010004690.1:0-13069 GCA_922035795.1 Oreochromis mossambicus | reverse complement strand
ATATATGTTTTGGCCATTTTTTGTATATTTTGAAATATATTTCAAAAATATATTTATAATATATTTTGAAATGTGTTTTAACACATATATTTTTTGGCTGTTTTTTTATATTTTGAAATATATTTATAAAATATATTTCAAAATACAATTTAAACTTATTTAAAATCATTCAAAAATATATAAATTTAACCCTTCATATATTTCTAAGAAAACACATTCACATGCAACAGCTGAAAGAAATCTTTATTTGATGTTTAAAACATAGATATAGCATATCAATCAAGCAAGGAATATTCATTTTATAATTTTATTCTCATTACATACTTAAACATTCTAAAAGAAACACAGACACACATATATATATGTACACATATGTGTGTGTATGTGTATATGTGTGTGTGATTGTGTGAACATAAGTCAACATACTTTAAATTTAATTTCTTTTCCTTTTCCAGCAGTCTCAGTTCCCCCAGCTTTCACTGCAATCCTCAAAGCCCTTCTGGACACATTGGGAAACCTCTTCCTTACTGCCACTGTAACAAACAAAAGTCACAGTTCTATTACTTTTATCAGAGTTAAAATAAAAATATGATTTATGTTAGCTGGCTTCATTTAGCAAACAGATATTTCTGTTTATATAGATACAGATATTAATACAGATATATTTTACGCATAATTTTACCCCTTTTTTTTCCTAGATGGAAAGTCTATCCAGTTCACATTATAGTAATGCTAACACCCCTTTTGGTCGTCTCTCCTTACCCTCCAGCATTCATAAATCTGTTGACCTTCTTTGTCTGAGACCAACCACTACAATGCATCATCACCTATTTGTATTGGTAACTTACTTTGCAACCTATTTTAATGGTTGCAAAGTAAGTTACTTGTGCTGTATGCAATTTCAGATACACAGAAAGTCTTCACTTACTATATATGGCTGTCATAGTGTCCTTGTGAAGGGCAGTTCTTCACTCTGCGCCGATGTCCGTTTTGATCTGTGCTCCTATAAAAAGCATGAACATTTGAGTGTTTGACTAGTTTTAGATTTCCAAAAATCTGACATTTGTACAACTAAACATTTGAACTACAATGATATGCTATTGAGAGATACTTTTATGGGTACTTTTTGGTAAAGAAACTGGTGACAGAGTTGTAGGCTTTTTAGAATACTATTAGCTAACCATTTGAACTGACTTTCAAAGCTGTTTACCTTTTAAATTGCTGTGGATCAAAACCTCCAGTGAGAAGGCGGCCATTAGAAGAACACGCACCATTGAACCTGAAAATAACAAAAACAAACAAAAAACAGAACAATATATAAGAGTCAGGTAGGCTAATAAATCTCTTCTGAAGCAATATAGTTCATTTTGGGTGAAAAACTAAACATTCCTCTAAAATATATATACTGACATCAGCAATCAACATCATGATTGTAATTATTTCCTTTTTAGTACATCTACTGCTGTGTGCATGTGTCAAGCACTACGACTGTATCTATGCATATAAATTCACCATATATATCCTGCAAAAATGTTTTGTTATAGTAAAAAAAGGCAAACAAACAAAGGCATTCAATCAGAGGTGAGAAATTAATTGAGAATATCAATTATAGGTGAACTATTCTTTACCTACCTACCTACTAGCAATCGTATTTGAATGTAAAATAAAATAAATAAATAAATAATAATAAAAATAACATGATGTAATTAAAATGCACAACTTACATTAAGGACATCTGCATTTGTATCCACAGGCTAAAAGTAAAACAGTAAATGTGTTAGTAATAGTACAGGTATTTGTAAAAAAAAAAAAAAAAAAGAGGCAGTAACTGTGACTCTTCTAGTGGGATGCTAAATGCAGAGATTTATATTTACAGTATAATACTGCATGTACAGGTAGTTGTGTTGTGAACTGTAACTGAATATTAGAGAATCTCAGAGAAATTAAATGTATTTATTTTTTGAATTTATCAATCATAAAACCGTCTGTTTTGAAGGCCTGTTACGATAACAACTTTTTGTTGGTCTGTATATTGCCCCATAAACAATTGCGACAAGTTATGTCATTGTCATTTTAAGACCATTTTATGTCTTTGAATGTATAATCATAATATAACACCATAATAATGCAAGATCTACACACTTTCAATTGACAAACCAACATCTAATTCTTAAAATATTTAGATCATGGAAATTAGGTATCAAAATATTAGATACCATAAAAACTTGAATAAATAGTACATTTTCTAACAAATAGAAAACAATGTTATTTAATGTTATTGTGTTGTTATTATTATATTTTATTTTTGTAAATATAATGGCAGATAAATTGCAACAATTATTGAGGTCATGTACATGTATTGTGTGTTAAGTCGATATATCGATTATTGTGACAGGCCTACTGTTTTGGTATCATAACAAGCTTGTCAAACATGCATGACCACTAAGCAATGTCTAAGCAGTAGTATTAGTCTGAATGACAACAAACATAACTAGTGTTTTGGAAAATCTGTTAGAAAACAGTTATTTCAATAATTATGATTAGCATGTGACACAGACACTGCATAAAAACTACAACAACAAATACTTACTTTAGGAGGATGGGGGAGGGCAGCATGAGGTTGAGACTTTGACATCTGTAAGAAACAAATTCATGTATTACAAACAAGTCACTTAAAAATACATTAATGTGGCAGATGCAGTGTATAAGTACAATCAGGGCTGTCACAACAATGGGGTGGGGCCAAGTGGCTGCAACCCTAGGTACAATGTGCAGGTATATATAATTACATATAATATATGTGAATAAAGCAAGAATCAGTTTAGGTTCGTCACTGTGCTGACTGATGCTTGCTAGGTTTATATGATTGCAAACTGCACAAAAACAACAACAGCAACAACATTAATGACAATGACAAACAAAATTACTTACATTTATGTAAATCTCACATCAGGAAGATCTGCATTCGATTTCATGGGCTGAAATAAATAGGCAGAAACATTACTGCTAAAAAACCCAAAAACTCTAAAAAGCCTTAAAAATGACTTAAAAAGCAAGGAAATGTGGAACATTGTAATTAGCGAACATTAATAAAGCATAACTGTGCTTTGTTTCTAACCTTGGTAAGTAAGTGCTCTGTAGCCAGAAGGACAGGTGGGATTTCTGTGAAAGCCAAATTAAATGTGAATAGGTTTTGATAGTTATTGTATATAACAAGTGTAAACAGTTTTATTTGTATTTTTTCCCTTTCTGAGAAGGCAGAATAATAAGAAAAGGCAAAAGTACGTCACAACATAATTAATTAAGTTACATATTTTGATTACCACATTATGGAAGCGTGGCGCTGCCACCCAGGCAAAAGAAAAATAGAGCTATATCACGTTATAACATGAAATGTTTATTGTTCTAACATTATGCTTTTCATGTTTGTATAATATAATATCACGTTATTACAATATACATAATTATCACGTTCGCACAATATTGTACGGACGTGATAATTATGTACATTGCTCGTACAATGTTGTTCAAACATGAAAAGTATATTGTACTAACATGATAGTATATTGTTAGAACGATAAACCTTTCACGTTATAACGTGATATACTTATATTTCTCTTTTGCCTGGGTGGCAGCTCTACGCTTCCGTGCCAAATAAGCGAGAATAAAGTAATATTATATGAGAAAAGGCACCTGCTAGCTTGATGATGGAGGTCTTCATAGACCGGCCACCCGTCTTTTGGCTTCTTGTCGCCACTCCACCAAATAAAGGTCCGTTTCCTCCATGCCGGCTAATTATTCATCCTCATTAAAATCTCGTATATGTTCAGTTGGCAGAATTGAGAATTTTACATCTTCCAACTACCTAATTAACGCGAACATAATCGGCTTGTTTCTTCCCGTCTCCTGTATCCGGCCGTTCCTCTCACTGTCGGAATTCGCGCCTCAGAGACGTCGTTATTTTTCAAAAAAAAAAAAAAATGAACAAAGAAAGAAACAGCAACAACTAATAAACAGTGTTTTTGCACGTTCATTGCACATTTGTGGGAATGTTTAAATATTAAATTTTTATTAATTACTTTTCATTATATCTTTATTTTTTAAACCACCATGGCAATGCGCATGCGCATACTCTCCTGCACGCACAGGGCTTTGGAGTTGACGTAATGCCGCAATGCATTGTGGGAGCGCAGCACCATCTTGGCTGGCCACGAATCAAAACAAGATTGCTACGAACCATTCTGAAACGTAGCTCAAAAGAAAAATGACGGTATAGAGACAGATTGTGTCCAGATGCAAAGAGACGGTACTTGATTGTTGAAATGTGGACCCGTATGAAATACGCCGTGGAGTAGAAACCCTGAAGACCAAACCGCTATTGACTTAGCATGATCTACTCTCGTACCTTGTCTGTGGAGTCAGCGCATACACGGCGCACCAATTTTGCAATTATAAATCTCTGGAAGGCGCACATCCAATTCACCAAGGACTGGGTACAAGATTTGGCTATTTTTAAGCCTCCACGTTGTGAGTACGCTGTTATTCAAGCAAAGGTAAGTCAGCTTGAGTACTGCGAGTAAAATGCGTTTGATTCCCCCAGAACATTCAAAGTAGTGCAAGCATAAATTCATTCATGAGGGGGGAAATTACAGTGACAACATGTAGAGGCTCTGTTAGATGGATAACATAGTGAGTTCAGTGCATTGATGTGACATTGTCCTGAAGGATTTAGTTATTCTTTATGGTTAAAGAAATTGCCCTAATTAATTCATATTTATTATAAATAATCCTAATTACACATCTTGCTTCCTTGTTTGTGTCCTGTGTCCTAAAAATACATTCTGTTTTAGTTTTATACATTGATTAATGACCTGCAGAATCTCCTTATCATATTAGGTGTCCATAATTGTCACTTAAAGTCGAACATTATGTTTTCTCCCTCTTGAAAGTGATTACATCCTTGCATTACATACTTTAGGTTCATTTTTTGCTGATAGGTTTCTAAAAAGAAACAGGCAGATTTAGAATATAAGATGCAGCGTTCTATACATGGATACATAAAAACACTTTATTTGTTACATTTATGATAAATGGATTTGAAAGTAGATAAAACACATTTGTGTCGGCCTTGGCTTATTAAAGTTCTTGTCTTTAAATGAACTTTGTCTGTGTGTGTTTCAGGTACTGCACTCTTAAAGACTGAATTGCAGCATTGCAGCCACAGGTCATTGTGAGCATCACAGGGAAGGTCGAAGCCGCCCACTGCACCTGTATGGCCGGAGTCGTGGAGACCTGCAGCCATGTCGCTGCTCTTCTGTTTAATGTAGAAGCAACAGTGGGGATCTGTGGCACAAGGACTGTTACAGATGAACCTGCATACTGGGTTTTGCCTGGTAATATGACCAAGATACAGCCAGAGGTTGGCCATAAGATGGACTTCTCCTCTTCAGCTGCCCAAAAAAAGGTTCTTGATCAAAACATAAACAGACCATTCGTTGTGACAGGTAAAAGAAGCCGTCCTCAGAAAAGAAAAGTTCCACCTGCTACTGTGGAGGAGTTGGATCAACTGATGGGACAATATTTTTCCAAGCATAGTTCTGTTCTGAATAACCCATAATGTTTTAATTTAGGGGGCCATGTAAATACTTTGCATTTACTGAATATGTACTTACTAAGTAACACTGTTCAAAAGTTGAATAAAGAAACAAAGAAATGTTTGCCTATTTTTAATTAAAAGCACTTTGTAGAACATCAAATCAGTTACAATGTAGAATCAATGTCATGTATAGTTTACAAATGACAAAATGTTCACATAAAATCATGACAGCATTTAAATAATATCATCCACTACTACCATTCTGTAATTTACGGTCTCTTTTGAAAACTTATCACTACATAAACAGCACAAGCCTTTTAAGAGTATTTAACAAGAGCATTTTTCCCTGGTTTTACTACCACACTGGGGCACATGTTCACCAAAACGCAGCAAACCTTTGCCATCTTATCCAGGAGGGTCACCTTTTTACCCACACATGGAAGAAGTAATCTGATTGGCATGGTTGTATGTAGCATGTAGTTTGAAGCAGGGATTTCGTAGTGCCCCATGTGTAGTGTTGGAACCCAGTCAGGATTTGTTTCTTTCATTTCATAGGCTGGTTTGCTGCAATAATGCCAAATAATTAGCAATTCTATAAATAGAAGGTAGTTCTGCATGTTTGTTCTAAGTTTGTGCTATGATCTCAGAGCGCATTGAAAATAAAACTAACAGGCTATAAAGAATAATATGAATTTATTTAGAACTTACCTGAATGAAAATACTGAAGCACACCAACAGATATCTGTGGATGGTAGAGAACTGAATATCAGCTCGTCTCACAGCTGCTATCCAGGCTAGACGCCTTCTTTTGGTAACATCCAACACATAAGCTCCCTCATGATGCTTCCAGGTGAGGAAACAATGAAAAGAGAGCCTGTTTTCAAGCTTATTCCTTTGCCGGTAGTGGAATCTAACATTACAACCGGCCACACAGCAAGCATTTGTTTGGCCTGCTAATATGGCGCCTCGACCAAAAATCCTGGCTACACCCCATCCCGTAAGATCACGCTCCAGAGTCCTATTAAGGTACGGATCTAGAAAGAAGATGCTGCATTTTTAACTCTGAGGGAGATGGAGAATGAGCCTATTTCCAAAAAAAGTGGAGTGTGTTCCTTTAAGTACTATATTGTATATATTGTCAAAAACTAAAGTGTACAGAGCAGTTGTTGTATCTTGTTTACTGTATCACTGACAGATAATTTCAAAGTCAATGAGCGCTACATTATAGTGAAATATTGTGTAATGTGAAATACTGTAAGCAAATGAATAAACAACCTAATTCTTGCTAGACCTTTGACTCTGTTTTGTTTGAATCCAACTGTTTTTTGCAGATGTGCATAAAACATGTTACTTTTAGTATTATTATCATTATCATCATTATTGCACTAAATACATTTTAAATAAAGGATACCTTTATATACATTCTACTGTAAGGTTGGAAATGTATTTTCTTCACCCTAAAATATGTTTTGAAATGTATTTTGGTTTGAAAGAAATATATTTTCAATTTCAAAAATATATTTTTTTGGAGCATCACAAATACAAAATATATTTACCATATATTTGAAATATATTTTGGCCAGGAAAAATGTATTTTTTTACCGTATGGGAGATTAAAACGTTTGTGGAATAATTTGTTTATGACAGCGCACATTTCTGACATTTTATAAGCATGTAACAATTAAATTATTTCCAATGTGTTTATTCAGTTTTACTGAGGTTATGCAAGTTCTCGCAAAGGACTTATATTGGAAAAGTTTCATCCTTGTATTAAATGATGGCATTTGGGCTTTTAAACGTAGTTTCTAAGTCTGCCTCCTGTATCTCCTCTTGGATGTCAGATCTCCATGCATGCCTTTATATGCCCAGATTTTGAAACTCCCATCGGCTCTGCCTGCCTTAAGACATGTGTAGCGCCAAATAGGTAAAAAATGAGAGATAGAATCATCTCCAACGATGGGCCCTATACCAAGCATCAGTTGTGTTTATAAATTATATGTCATTTTTTTGTCATTTTTAAAAATATTTCTTGAGCTTGCAAAGTATAAACAGATTTAATTGACAGTTTGTTACTGATGTTTGTTATATTTTTATCCAGGCCAAGGATGTCTCAGTGGAAAAATAGAACATGGCTGACCACAGCTGTGCAGACTAGTAATACAGTTTAAGATTAGGGAGTTGTAACCTCCCCTCTTCCATATGGTAGGTACAACAAGCAAAGTCTTAGACTAGGTTTTTTGTTATTCCAAATCTGTTAAAAACACTTTTGACTTATCATGAATTTTTTTTGGAAGAGGCAGACAAATGAGCACTCTATAGGGGGCTTATCAGGTTTCAATATCAAAGAACCTCATTTTGATAGGCCAGGATGTTAAGGCAGAGGAGCGATACTCCAACCGCAACTGTCACGCTCAATTCGGTGGAGTAGTGGCAGGTGTCTCCGGGAAAGAGGTCCTGGGGCGGGCGCTCTGAGCCCTCGGGCTCAGGATCTGATGGGAAGGTAGGGTAAGGATGACGAGTGGTTAGAGCAGTGGTTCCCAAACTTTTTTTACTAGGCCCCCCTTTGTTTTACAAGAAAAATGTTCGCGCCCCCCCTCACGCGCGCACACGCACGCACAAACACATCCTCCAACCACACACACCCATATTTTGCTCCACTGCGGTTTATTTCACACCTCAAACATTTAGTAAACAATTAAGCAAATACAAGTAACCTGCAATAAATGACAGGTAGTAAGAAAATAAACTACTAACTCGTTTACGCTACGTCCACACCTACATGGGTATTTTTGAAAACGCAGCTGTTTCCTCCACACGTAAACGGCGTTTCGAATCTCCGAAAACGGAGATTTTTTAAAACTCCTTTTTTGCGTTTACGTGTGGACAAGGAATACAGAGTTCGTCACGCAACGTCAAAGGTGTGTGCCTTTTTTCACGTCACGCTGTGCGCACGTTATTGTTTACATGAGATGAATTGCAGAATAGCAGATAGAGACAGAATACTGTTAATCTGACTATCTGCAGGCTTTACACGCTTACATATACACGCAGCTACTGTCCCTCTATTTAGAAAGGCAGAGGCATCACGGTAGGGGTGGGCGATAGAAACGATATAAATTTGGCCAACGGTAGAGATTTTGACTATACCGCTCTATCGCGACAGCGCATGTTGATGATGTCATCAAGCTGCGCCTGTTTTGGTCGAAAGCATCGCAGCGGCTACAACCATTATCATCTGCAAATTATGCCGGGCGACAGTCATAGCAAAGAGATGAAGCACTTTTGAAATACGGGGAAAGCCAAAAATTCCGCTTCCTCCACTTCCGTACCATTGATTCATTAATGTTGAATTCTCTTGCAGCTGTTCTATTCTCATGTTCTTGAAGTATATTAATAACTAACCTCGTATTGTGGATGAATAATCTCAGTTTTTCTCCTGACTGAAGTTTGCCCCGTGTATAGCATCCTGCTATGCGATTGCATTTGTCCCTAACCACCAGAATCCCTCACGTTAACTTTTATCGAGTGGAAAAAAAGTTGGCGTTCATCCTCCAGCTTCACTGTGCTAATGTTATGCTAACATAGCTGTGTCGCTAGCAATCACATAGCACATCATTATATACCAGCTAGCCAAACTTCAGTAGCCCTACAAACGTCACTGCTGTTTAGTTTTCTGTCTTCATTTATGTTGGAAGTGGTAGCAGAGCTTTACGTTTTAATTAGTTTCAAAAATCTCTCAGTCAGAACATGGTATGTCATGTTTAGGTGGAAACTAGCGAGCTAACTTCCTGTTAACTTCTAACTCCGTTAAATTTAATAACTTCTGTTTTTATGGATGCCTGCATGTTAAACTTAATTGTTACACCTGGTAAAGCAGCAACCCTGATGATTTTATTAAAGATTAAGGAATTTAGACCGTTTTTAACTCTGTGTTCATTTGACTTTGGGACCTGAAGCGGACAGAGTTTTGGACCCAGATTACTCCGCGAAGCTCCTCACTACGGCAGCCGTAATGCTCTAACAATCCATCAAGCAGTGCGGCTTACAAAAGTTGTACTAAAACATTTTTTAACAGATTTCTGCAGGCCAAAATCGGCTCGAGGTCAGTAAGCACAACCAGAATTCATACATAAGGCACACTCTCGATTTTTGAGAAAATTAAAGGATTTTAAGTGTGCTTTATAGTGTGGAAAATATGTTACACAGAAGAAAAGCATATATCGCGATATATATCGTTACCGCACATGCTTCAAATTATATCGCGATATGAATTTTAGGCCATATCGCCCAGCCCTACATCACGGTGTAATTATTTTACATGTAGTTGTTTTTTTCCTGTGTAATAATATTCAACATTGCTATCAATACATCAATCCCTCTGCAAAATGGGTTCAAAAACATAAACAACTGTGGGATACTGTTTGTCTGTGATTTGAACCGAGGGAACAATTGTGGCAGGAATCAGCCTCATATTATTTGTATCCCGATGTAACTTTGCTGTATAAAGAGCTAACATCTCCAAAATGTCAGGAGTAGTTAGTCATTACAACAAGTGTTTGTGAACTAAAAATCAAGAATGTGGGATACTGTTTGTCCGTGATTTGAACAGCCCAGTGCGTGCTCGCGATGAAGGGAAAACCAATTATGCAGGGGAGACCTACCTTGGCACTTCTAACCCAAAGATTCTAGTCTTTGGCTTAGAATGAAGTTGGTTTGGAAACATATTCAGCTATGCTTCATCTCCTGATTTGCGTTTGTGGAGGCGCCCCGTGCTAGCAGTGTTCAAGCGTTGTTTTTTGTTTGTTTTGTTTTTTCCTTTTCATACCGCCCCCCCCTGCAATGGCTCTGCCCCCCCCCCCCCCCCCCTTGGGAAGGGTTAGAGGAACATTGTTTCGGGGCCTCATGGTCATGGGGTCACGGCCTGCGGGGGAGTGCGTGTTGATCCTTCATTTTTGATAGAGCCTATAGTTAAAGCTGGAGCACACGACCCTAAATCAACCCTCAGTCCTGCTAATAAGCTCAGTTTGCAGTGGGAAACTTCCCATGATGCACTGAGCAGGCCTTCATCCAACTGTGTTTATATGTCGCTGCTACATTTCATTAACTTTTGTTTCTTTCTCCTGTAATTTGATTGTTCTCGCTCTCTCTTTAGCTCAAGTTATAGATTGATGATATTTAATTTCTTTCAACTTCTTCAAAAAACTGTAAAATCTGAGCTTATGTTTAATTAAAATCATCACTAATTTGATCTGGTTAAAGTGTTACAGAGACTGAGCCCTGAGCCATTTAAGTCCTGTGACATGTTAACAGACTTAGATAAATTTACCTGAACTGTAAGAAAATGGAAACACTTTGGAAACACATTAAAGTCTACAGCTAAATCAACACCTTTGCTTGATAAGCCTGTAGTTCTGTCAGAGAACAAACCGTAACAGCTACAGTTTACACTACTATGACATGAGGCCTACCCAGTCTTTGCGAAGTTAGTCCAGTAAGTCATGACCACAGCGCTCAGCACAGGGGCGAGTCTAGGATCAGAGCTTTGGGGGTGCTAAGCACCTAGAGAGCTGCCCAGTCAGGCAAGATAAACGTTACACATCACAATAAGACTTCTTCCCTGTCTCTGTCAGTCCCTGCATCCTTAAATGTCTCCAGTTGTCCTGAGTTCTCTATGACTGACTCCTTGGTGCATTTAAACCCCTGTTCCTCCCTGCCCTCGTCATCTGTTGTCTTCGTCTCCGTTATCAGTCATCAAAATTTTACCATCTCTGTGCAAGTCTGCAAATTTCTTTATAAAATCATAACATTCTTAAATTCATCAAGTCTCTGTTCCTGGGTCCTCATCTCAAAACATGACATCAGTGTTTTTGTACATTTTGTACATTTAATCCCTACATTTGTGAAAGAAAAACAAAACACTTTTTTGAAAAGTCTGTAACAAAACCATCAAATCTGATAAAGTTTATTTAAATGCTGCAAAAGAAGAATGGATTGGAATTTAAAAAAAAATACATATCCTAACCTTAATTACTGGGGTAGGATAATGAATTATGCTCATAGTGAGTAAAAAGTAAACTGAGTGCAATTTATGGACAGACATTCACTTTTAATGTGAATGTATAATATAATACAGATACATAAAAAAATGATCCCAAAACAGAATAAATTATTACAAAATATTAATAAAAAAACTATAAAAATGGAGGCAACTTTGCCTGTGGTAGAATGTACACAATGTATGAAAAAATCTTTACTGCAGATACTAATTTAACTAATTTAATAAGACTAATTTTGTGTTGTAAGAGTTATGAGTTTCATGCTTTCATAGTGGTACTTGGGAGAGCTTGACATTTTCTCACACTGTAAAAAGTTTGAGAAACACTGATAAGTTAAGTGTATGTGTGCTTTTGGAAAACATTTAAAGCTGCAGTACAGAATCTTTGAAACAAGCCAGCTTAAAACATTTTTAGAATATAAACAGAGCACTCTGCTTCTCTTTACAGCTCCTCACTCCACCAGGGCTCTGTTTGGCACTTTCTCATAGTGCGCAAATGTGATGTATGTACTGCAGCAGTCATACAGACAACTGGACGGTCCAAAGGTTAGCCTACCTATTACTGGCTGAGGTTTTAGTAGAGTTGTGGCTGAACCACATAAAAATATATCATTAATTTTCAACTCTCCAATCAATGATAATGTTATGTTGGAATGTTGTTAAAGAGGGTCAAAAATGTTTCAACCCAGTTTGTTTTGCAGATCCTGTATAGCAGCTTTAATATAGGGAGAACGCAACTTCCAGATTGTATGAGTAAAATCAGGTTTTTTCTCTTTGTCAGTTTAACAGTTTCTGTTTTGCCTGTCACTGTTCCCTGTCTGTTTTCTTACCTGGTTCTTCCTGACCTTTCTCCTCACGTTGCCCTCTTTCCTCTCTCCCTCTTTGGACTGACAATCATACACAAATAGATTGTATTCAATTAGATGAAAAATTACATTAATATGAAAAAAATATTATTAAGATCACTAACGAAAAGTTCTCTCTCAGTGTACTTTCAACCAAAAGGCAAATAACCAAACCACATGAACATCTAATAAAAGATATAAATATTGAAACACTGATCCAACATTATTCTTGATTGACGGATCATTTGATTTTACACTTTTACCTGAATGTGGCTCCTTTTTTTAAAGAAAAAAACAACAACAACAACTTCCTAATATCCATTATGGACCTCTCTGTACACAAACACCTATTAATTAATTTGACCTATTAATATTTTTTTTTTCTTTGACCTGTGTGTATATTTATAGTATCCTTCTTATACTATTCATGCATGTATTATTTTCAGACATATGGAGGTTATGTCACCCCCCTCTCTTCCTCATCATTAATGTTCTAGTCCAACATCTACTTGGGCGTGACCTAACCAATTAACCAATACCTACTTATGATATGTCAGCTGACCTATCTGTGAA
>CAKLIZ010004689.1:0-13069 GCA_922035795.1 Oreochromis mossambicus | reverse complement strand
ATCTCAGTCCATTGTTCCTTCAGTGGGCTGGTTTCAGTCATGGCCATGTATGTCCACTGTGAACGACCATCACTTAACAGAGGTGGTGACAATGACAGCAGCTATCAGCCACCTACAATGCAGTTTTGATTATCCTTCCCAGTTGCATCTACACCTGTTCACACCTCGTCTCAGTTGACCTCAATATCTTTCATGGTAGGGCGGGGCAAGGTGTCACAGTGGTTTCTCCCAGCCTGTTTTTTTCCCCTCAAACCTTGTGATGTGATGACGCACATGATCAATATTGTCAACGACCACCTCCTAAGGGACAATCTAGGGGTTTAAATATCTGCGACTCCTCCACCTTTTGTTTTTAGAACTGAAGTGCCCTCTTGACTGAGAGGGGAAAACTTCTGACAAACTTCAGCTGCCTTTTTTTGTTAAGCTTTTAGGAGTAGCACCATTGCCTAACAATGGCTCACGAGGTCAGTTTCATGATCATTAATATGCAAATTGTCATGACCGTTGATCAGTGGCCAGAGAGTTTGGGAGTAGCTGCAACACACTATGAGAGCTACAGCACTGGTAAAATGCTGTAGCTGTAACAGTAACAGCTCCAGAGTGGTGAAAGATGTACCCCTGGGCCCTGTCCTGGATTCATAAATGGTCTCTCCCTTTCCATGTAAATGGCCTCTAGGACTCCCCCCTCAAACTAGTGTTCCTCTCTGTCCTGTACATCCTTATCATTGAAAGAATGCCCACTGTAGGTGTAAATAGGCTTTGGAGTCCTGGCTCCACAAGTTAGCTCTTCTGTGTTGTGCCATTCGCTCAGCCAAAGGCTAAATCCTGGCAATCCTCCTGGCACTTAACAGTGTACACTATATTACTCAGTTTGTGCCGGGAGACCTGATCCTTGGGGTGGACCGATTTTTTGGCATAGCGTGTTTTGAAATTTGAAAGCCACAGAGACGCGGAGTTTAGACACTAAAGGTTTTTGCTTAGGTAGTGACTGTCCTTCTCTCCTGGATTGCCTGCAGCTATTTTTAGGCGCCTTCCCAGCTTTGACAAACATCCAGCTGGGACAACTACATTCCCTCAGGGCCATTTTGATACAATGACCTTCAGCTTCCCAAGCCGGTCTGTGTGGTGATGGTCTTCGCTCTGTGTTGTAGTGTCCTGATAACACCCAGTTTGTGTTTTAGTGGATGAAGAGAGTCAAACATGAAATACTGACCAGTGTGCGTTGGTTTAAAGTACATGTTGACTTTTAAATGTCCCCTATTACTAATGGCAATTTGACAGTCTAAGAAAGCTAGCCTGCCATTTTTCATTTCCTCCTTGGTGAACTTGATGATAATGTGAAAAATGCTTTGTGGTACATCGTGAAATTTAACGTGTCATCCATACCTGAACCAATGACTCAACAGTGTTCCAGGATACAATAACAGAGCCCTTTATTTCCCCACTTTGTTCCTTTGGCTACAAATTAGCCAAAGTGGGTGAAACTGGGGATTTCACAGCAGACTTGTGTTTCTGCCTCTTGTATGTGAAATATGTGGAATGAGAACAGAGTTCCAAGAGCAGACACTTTGGTTTGGTGCTTAGAGTTCCTCCTGTTACTGAGAAAAATGTACTGTTTACAAAGTTCAGAAAGAGTGAAAAAAATTACTTTGATGAGCAACGAAACTGTTTGTCCCACTGAAAAAGCAAGTCCAGATAAACGAAATGAACTTTCTGTATGCTAAGCATGGTTGACACATGAAATGGTGTCTTTATACAAGGATATAAAGAAAAAAACCCTCAAATAACAACAACAACAACAAAAAAAAAATCTAATCCCACAAGAAGACCAAACTCAAAACTTCTGACATTTTGTCGTGACAACCATTATTGTCACTGGTCTAGGTTTCTGCCAACAATTGGAATCTGTGCCACAAAGAAAGCTTATGTGGCTCAACATCAGTCTTCAGCACCTTCTCATATTTGGAGCAGGACATATGAAACAAATATCTATGCATCTTCTTATGCTTATCCAAGTCAGTGCCCAATTCAGGAGCTGGACCCTATCCCAGCTGTCATAAGATGAAAGGCAGGGTACACCCTGGACAGGTTGCTAATCTACTGCAAAGCTAACGCTGAGAGACAGACAGAGATTCACACTGATGTTCACCTTTCAGGCCCTTTTAGAGTCACCAATTCATCAAACCCATGCATGTCTTTGGGTGGCTATTGTCTATCACATGAGTAAGATACTGAATTCCAAGTTGATAACGATATGAGAGTGTCGTAAGCCTTTAGTCGTAGATAAAAGTATAAATTTGTGAGTGACAAGGTAAATAAGACTTGCAAGAGAAAAGACTTGAGCTCTGAGTCCTCAGCTGAGTAGAAGGGTGTTATGTAATTACTAGTCCATTTACTGTGGGGGAAAAGCTGGAGTACACAGTGAGAACACATGCAAGCATGGAGAGAACATGCAAAAACATTCTCCACGATTTGAACCCACCATCATGCTGCCTTATGAAACAAATACTGGGATAAAAATAACTAAAACCCACAGGACAAGTAATTGAGTGCCTCTCAGTAAACTGCATCTGGTTCATCAGCGTTGACTGACACAGTCTTACTCACAGGATCATGCAGAACATGATGAAGATGTTCCACAATGCGATGAAGATCCGGAAGTACCGCAGGCTGAGCAGAAACTCTCTGATGTTGTCCCCTGAAAGATAGACTGTGAATCTTTGTGGCAATACTACACACACTCTTTCTACGACTCACACACACACACCTGTTGTTGGTGATCCAGAGTCATCTCCAAATCCCTGCGACTCCTTCCTTTTGCTGAAAAAAGACACCCACAGTTAACCTTCAACTGTCTCTGCTCATTCTGCTAACACACAAACCTAAAATAATGACTGAGTACAATACTCACAGCTTGAAGTTCAGCACAGCCCCTGCGTTCACCAGTAAAGTCCTGTAGAGCACAAACACGGAGAGTTTGGTTGTCAGGTAACAGCGTATTAGCTGCTGAGCTGGCATTAGCAGCAAGCTAGTTAGCTTGTCATTTTGCGCCACACACGGCTACCTGACTGACACAAAATTACACAGCGACACACAAAGACACATAGAGAACTGATTATCTCAATACAAGATGTGATTCTGTGTGACATCTGCCACACGACTCGATAAATTACCCGAATATCAACAGATCCCCGATCATCTTGATCAAATCACATCAGAAGCGCCTCACTTCCGCGTTCGCGCACGTAATCAGAAATGTGACCAATACAAATCCGGTATCCAGAGAAATACAGTGTGCTGTTATTCCCTGGGTTTTGACTGTAAGGTGCAACCTTACCAAACACTGATCGTCTGCCAAAATTGATTTTCAATGTTTCATTGTATTTTTATATGTAATGTCTTATGTGTAAATATACTTTAGTGAACAGGATTTATAAAGAGGTTATAAAGAGATTTATAAGCACTCAGGCACTTTAAAAAACGACCACACACAGTTAGCCAATTAAAATATGTTTGTAGAACTGTTGTTGTATTTGTTGACATTTTTCTGCTACCCTCTAGGTCAGATCTCTCTTTAAAAAGACATTTTTGACGTCATTGTGAGCTTTTATCTGGGCAAGTAAGAGATACATAAAAGCCACTTTGCCAAAAACTGATTGCAGCTTCTACCTTGTGACAGGTATGTATGTTATTGTTTTTTCTGTTCCTTCCTAGTGGGATAAATCATTTCTTTGGTAAGTCTCGAACTTCGTATGTTCTTTTGGGTGTTTTTGTTTTGGTGAAAGGAGCTTTTTTTCGCATGTCTTTGGCTCCCCTTTTTGGAGAGAGTAAGCACTACATCCATTATCGTGGGAATTTAAAGCAAATACAGAGAATAATAAATTAAAAACCATTAAAAAATACATACTTGAAATCTTGATTTACTTATTAGTGTTATTACGTTCACCCCGACATCTCTGTATCTCTGTGTGAACAATGTTGGGATTAATTAAAGCATCATCTGGCTGTGAGTCAGAACGGCTCCAGGATCAGATCAGGATTGTGGGTGTTTTCATGAACGAGTGAATAAATATTTGTTGCTATGAAGCCTTGACGCTTTATTTTTATATATTTATTTTTTCCCTTGCTGTGTCTCTGAGCTGCAGTAAACCCCAAGCAGCGTCTTATGGCTCGGCTGAGCGACGATCTCGATGTAGACAGCAGAGCGAGCCTTTTGTTTTTCAGCTGAAGCGGCTGAAAGGTCGCCTGAAAAAGCGGAGCAGCTGGCACTGAGCGCAGATGATGATGATGATGATGCAGAGGCCGTGGAGATGAGTGGTATTAATAGGAGGGCTTGAGTGTCACAGGCTTTCACAGTCGAGACCAGCGGGGGCTTGCTGTGGCGGACAGTCGGCGGACCGGCTTTTGGGGAGTCTTCCGATCCAGACTGCGCAGTCGGAATAAAACAGAAACGCAGCTCAGACCGGCAACATGGACGTGCTGACAGTTCTTAATTTGGGCGATATTGCCCAAGCTTTCTCCAAAATGGGAATGTTTCCAGTGTTTGATCTCGCTTACTACATCGTGTCCATCCTCTACCTCAAATATGAGCCAGGTGAGTGTGCTTGACACTTTTCTGCTTATTATTCATGTCATAAATATGTTAGAATATAAGTCTGCGTGCTGTTTGTGCAACAGTCCACAGGCTGTTAAGTAAAATATATCCAGAATAGCACGTTTTATACACTTGTGACTGGAATTTAACCAGGAAGTAATGAATGAGGCGAGAAAGTCCATGACTTGCATGATGTGTAATTTCATTGTGAACTGAAGGCTTTATTTGTATTACATTTAGCTCATACTTTGCCTAAATACCCTTACAAGGACTTTCTCTTGCAGTTATCTGTATAGTCCTTATAAAGAATGACCTGTTACATAAACTCCAGCAGCAGCAGCAGCTCTGCAGCTCTGCTTTGCTTTATGTGAGTGAATGTGCGTTGCTGCAGCAGCCTGACCTCCTTTAGGAAATCACTGGAGTAGATAAACCCCCCAGCTTTGGTTAAAGCCCATTTTTTCCCATTAAGATTTAACTCCTTTGAGTAACAGAGCCCGAGGAGGTTGAAACCTGAGGCCTGTGCATACCAGTGACTTAAGCAATAAATAGAAGGGCCTGAAATAGCAGGTCAGTGGGACCTCCAGAGCCAACTCCCCCGCCATCTTTGCTGCACACTTGTGCTTCACTTGTCCCTGGGAATGTGTGTGTGTATTCTTTGAAATAACACATTTGCCTCTCCACAGAGTAAAACACGTACTGTGATACTGATATGATGGCTTGGTCTTGTTGGCACTTTAGGTTTCAGCCTTGATGAAAGGAGCACAGAATGCATCTCACACTCATAATAAGAAGCCCGCCATCCCCATCAAGCCCATTTAAAACTGTTTGCACAGCATGATCAGAACAAATGCCTCATCTCTCACATTTTTCTCAGCTGGAGGAGTCACTTGTCACATAAGCACAGCTGTAGGCCACTTGGAAGCCTGTTTTAGACCAACTACTTGGATAAAGTTAATCGATATAAATGCTTTTATCGAGTTTAGTGAAGTCAGCATGTTGTTAAAAGTCTGTTGTTGAGGGACCAAAGTTTTATATGTATGCTGTATGAACTAGATCAGGGAATCTCCCAGCTGGCACAGGGTTGAGATGTACTGGC
This sequence comes from Oreochromis mossambicus, assembly GCA_922035795.1. Lineage (NCBI taxonomy): Eukaryota > Metazoa > Chordata > Actinopteri > Cichliformes > Cichlidae > Oreochromis > Oreochromis mossambicus. The sequence goes on along the minus strand of CAKLIZ010004689.1, from coordinate 7,379 downwards.
CAAAAGACTGCAATGTGTGGAGTAAAGAAACATACTGCAAAAACGTAAAAGGCAGCCAAAACAGAGGGACTGCAGTTTGTGTGCGCTTTAAAGTTAGAAAGTACCAGCCAGCACGAATTAGGCTGACTTCAACTGTAAAGCTTGCCTTATTTTCATGCATGCAATTTCACAGTCAAACGAGTCCTGCTGTGGCTCCCACAATATCACATTGCAGCCACAATTATCCTGCACACGTCTGAGCAGAGAGCCTAAAATCGCACCAGAACTTTGAGCTTTTTTCTTTTTTCGGTTTATGTGACAGGAGAAAGGAGAGAGAAGTGTAGGGTCAAAGGTCACGAGTGGCCTGTCAAAGTTGCATGCAGGAGAGGCCAGTGAGCAGGATGTATTTATAGGGCAGTATTTCTCAGGATCAGGTTGCCTTCAAATTGAGGACCGGTTGAACCGCTACACCCCCACCCACCTGTTGGTGGAGATTTGCACTCACATCTCGACTTACTGTAACAATGCTGTAATGCTGGCGAGGCTCTGTCCCGCACGAAATGTGTGTACAGTCTCAAAACTGGATACATGTAACCTTTTGTGTGGTCACACATTTGCAATTTTTCCACTTTTGTATTTCTTACTTATAACTGTATCTGTTTTCTTGTTGCACCTCCTGCGTGCACGCCATGTCTAACTTCCTTTTCTTCTTTGAAATCAATTGGGCACCTAGTTTAGCTTTTGTCCTGTTGCTTTACCAGCTTCATCAGCTGTAGCACAACATGAAGCAGAAACGTTTTTAGCTGCCGCGTACTGAACACTGGACACTGATTTAGAAAATGTGGAAAACTTATGACGGTGTCGGCTCGCAGAGTTTTAAAGTTTAATTGGCGCCTGCCTTGCTGCCACTCACATGGATACAACTTGTGAGTCCACAACATGACTGTTTGTCATACAGGCTTTCTTTGTAGCATCTTTTAAGATATATTCGTCTGTTATATTACAAAGAGCTGCTCTAGTGTGTATCCTTAAGCAAAGCAGCCATTTGTCAACTCATAAGTGACTGTAGTCATCCTGAGTCAACATTGACCGATGATAAAGATGTGTACTATCAGGGCGTGACCTGGAATGATAAACTGGGTGTGCACAAAGATACAGCACACACGGGATCCACTGATATTAGCATTTGCAGGCTACTGGTAACAGTTAGGTCTGCAGGAGCTGGCAGAAATTATCAAAGATTAATATAGTTAATAAGTTAACATTCTGCCAAAAGTGCTGACTTTAATTAATTTAATTATATGCACATTTTACATAAGGAATCAGGAATCTGCTCACATGACATTTATTTGACTGGTAGGCATTCAGTTTATACTAAGCACATTTTCCTTTATTTGAATAAATAAACCTTTGATTTTATACATTTCAGTGGTATTTTACTCAAAGTTATTGTTTCACGCTGACTGAGGGTAAAAACTCTTTGAGTGTTTTAGAGGAGCAGGGGGAGGTGCAAGACAGCCTCCACGTTTTTCTCACTAGACAATTATAACAAGTTTTATTGTCAAGGACTTTTTGCAAAGCATTCGATCGATCAATCAACCGATCGATCAACATCATTTTGTTACATTTACAAACAGATAAAAAAGGATAAATAATGACTGTATTTTTAATACCACCACTAGGAGTCGCCAAAGCTGAATAATTTTCCTCTTTCTCTAAAGAAAACTATTGACTTCCAATCAAATATGTACACTGTTTGTAGATAAATCACCTGACTGATCTTATAGTTACTTTAGTTGGTGAGTTGCTTAAGTTTTTGGAGGATTTTGTTAAGTTTTTCTGTTTGTATAATCTTGGAGAAAACAGAAGAATGAGCAGCATCTGAGTCTTTAATAAAAGCCCAGAACACATCATCATCATCATCAGCTTCATGCGCACACTGAGAGCACCTATTGACCAGCTGCTGTGATGTTTTGATCTTCACACCCTTCTGACAGCTCATCCTCTGTGTTGCAGGCTCGGTGGAAGTTTCTCGCAGGAGTCCAGTGGCCTCCTGGCTCTGCGCCATGCTCTACTGCTTTGGTAGTTACATCCTGGCAGACATCATGCTTGGAAGCAGCCCCGTCGACTATTTCCAGCACAACAGCCACATCCTGCTGGCCTCAGCTGTCTGGTGAGAAAACCCCCAGAACCAGTTCGCTCATCACTCGTGTGGCCCCCGTTGCTTTTATTTAATTTTCAAGATGACATTTATGATACAAAGATCTGTCTCTTCCATTAGACATCAAGGATAATGAGTTAAAGTTGCAGCGTGGTCAGGAAACCAAACGCACACAGTGGATTTATCCATTTATTTTATTCACAGGGAGGAGATTTATATGTAACAGGAATAAAAAAAAATAATGTTTTATATTTGTTGAGGTATAAACTCACAAAGGTTGTCAATCTCAATTGCAGGTACCTCATCTTTTACTGCCCGCTGAACCTCTTCTACAAATGTGTGAGTTTCTTGCCCATCAAGCTGGTGTTGGTCGCCCTGAAGGAAGTTGTGCGCACTCGTAAGATCGCCGCAGGGGTTCACCACGCCCACCACGCCTACCACCACGGCTTCTTCATCATGGTGATCGTTGGATATGTCAAAGGTTGGTGTGACAGGGCTTTTGGTGGGTGTATAGTCCCTAAATCACCACTGTATTCACCGAGATGGAAAGGCGATTATGCTTGTGAGGAACAAACTAGTTTGTAAGAGAGTCATGGCAATTGCCAACTCCTTGGTACTAATTTAGTGTCACATACATACATAGATACACATACTCGATGCATCTACAGTCTTTGTTACGGTGGCTGTCGGATCATCAGTCGCATGATTTAAACATGCATTAGTTGTACTTGCCTCTGTGGATGGATTACCACCAAGGCAACTGTGCCTTGAAAGCTCCAGGCTCAAGTGGTTTTCACTAATGTGATAAACAATTCACTCAGGAGTAAATGTCCAGTGTAAAAGGATCATAGCTAGGGTTACGTTTTGTGGTTAACCGTAATGTGGGCCATGCTTTCTGAGCCAACTTGGGGATCCTGTGTGGAAACAGAGATTTATTATGTGTTTAAAAAGGGTCGGGAAACTATTTTAGTAGATAAACTGTGCACAGTCTGAAGAAGAGGTTCTAGCAGCTCCTTTTTTTGTAGTTTTTGTAATATCCAATCACAGCTGCCCAATAGCTAGAAAAGCTGCGTATAAAATGTTAGGTGTGGGTTCATTCTGGTCTAACTTCTTTTCCAGACATGAACCTGCCAAAGAAAGAAAGAAGAAATGGCATGCTTCTATTTAAAAAAGGAGCAAAGCCTGATAGATGAGGTTGTGCAAAACGTTAAACTGCATTTCTACTTTATCATGAAAACCTCCTGTCCCAGTTACAATAAGGAGACCCTGCAGGCGTCCTTGTTGAAAATGGGCGTAAGAAGCTGAAGTCAGATAAGAGTAGTGACTCACAACATAGACTTTTTTTTCAATCCTCCTGTCTATTTTTTATCCTCACAGGATCTGGAGTGGCTCTCATGTCTAATTTTGAGCAGCTGCTTCGTGGTGTGTGGAGACCCGAGACCAACGAGATCCTCAACATGTCATTGTAAGTGTAGGGGGAAAATACAACGATCAGTGTCTCATTAAATACAAAACTTAAAGCTGAACTGCGCATAACGCTGAGTTTGTTAAAGTCACTCATGTGGCGCTCTCAACATGTTCTGACTTCTGGTGCCCTCCTGTGGTGGGACCTAAAAAGGACACTCTAAACACCACGATTCCGTGGTGAGTGGGTAACCTGTTTGCTTTACGTGTGAAATATCCCCCACTTTAGACACAAACTGAGACTTAGGGGTCCCAAGGTAGTGTAGTCCTAGTGACCTCCCCAAGCCTGGATGAAAACGCAGTCAGGACATAAAATCTGTGCCAAATCAAAAACGTGCTCCAATCTGCTGAGGTGACCCCTCTGGAAATAACGTAACAGCAGAAAGTACCCACTTACACAGTGTCAGATAAGAGTTTATTTTTTAAAAATATGAAATTAAATTTAAGTTTAATTAAGTTTGTTTAGTCTCCAGAGGTAATTCATGGTTTTAATCAAGTCTTCTGCCACACAAGTGAATATTAAAATAGAAATGAATTCAAATTAAATAGCAGGTTTTGCTCCAGCCTCCACTCCAGCCCTTTTTGCTCTCTGTTTTTGCTGCCAGCGTTCGTTTTACCACCAGTTTGTGTTTTTTTTTTCTACAGCCCAACCAAAGCCAGTCTCTACGGTGCCATCCTCTTCACCATGCAGGAGGCCCACTGGCTGCCAGTGTCCAAGAGCACCCTTATCCTCATCTTCACCCTCTTCATGGCCACAAGCAAGGTACGATAAGCAATTCAGTGGCTGAACTGAGAAGCATCCACCTCTGTGAACACATCTGCAGTGTGTCAAAACACTCACTTTTGTTTCGTTGGACTGATGAAACATGTTTTGTACTTCACAAATCAGGGTTTATGGGAAATACACAACTAACCTGTTGGTTTTAAAGAGCCTAATTGTGGTGAATAACATTGGATGTAAGTGTCATTGATCACAGGAGATCTTTTAATTGTAACATCAAGTGTATCATATTTGACACACTCAACCTTCACACCATCAGTGTGATAAATTGCACAATACATTTTTAACCAGCAAAAATAATACAAATTAAATGTAAAATTACCATTTTTTCGTATTATGTGGTTAGTTTTTTCTGTTGGAACTTTCCACTTAATAATTCTGAAACATGTGGGATAAACTCTAAGGCTGCTTTATTACTGAACTTAAAGAAACAAAATAACTCACTAACTAGGCGCTAATGAAGGAACACACAGCAAGAGGGAGAACCCGACAAAGAACAGAAGCAAACTGAAGGTTTAAATAAACAACATAGATTACTGATGAGTGGAAACACCGGGGGAACACAGCTGAACAGAATTTGATCAGACTGTTCTCTCCTCTCAGGTGGTGATGACCGCCCGGCACTCTCACGGCTCCCCCTTTGCTCTCATTGAGTCCTGGATCTGCCACCTGCTGTTCAGCTCTCCTCTGGCTGGTGGTGAGGAGGACCACCATCATCCTCCTCCTGCAGGTGCTCCATCTTCACCTCTCAAGACCAAGGAGGATCTGAGCGAAGGTGCTCGCAAGAGGAAGGTCAAGAAAGCTGAGTAGAGCGCCGTGCTGCACTGCCGAAACGATCGGACTTCCCATTCCTTTCTAAGACGAGGGGCAGTTTGATGATGTTTGATGTTTTGCCAAGTGAGAGCCTTTCTATTAGAGCAACATGGTGCTTTCGACATTTGACATCACCCGAAGACTCTGTAAATACCACAGCCAAAGCTTCACATCCAACCTGGACCTTTGAAAACTATTTATTTATGTGCCTGTGAACATCTGCATCTGTGCAACACTGTGTGGCGATCCACGGTCAGGGGCTGCAGCATGCCCTTAGGACAGCTTTCGTTCCTCATCAGTAGTTGTTACCAGGAGCAAGTGGTTTTCTTTTAGTTCACCAATTCTTATTTTCATGAAGGAAGCAGCAGAAAATGTTAATTAATTTGACTCTTAACCTGAAATTCTAATGTGAATAAAGCATTATGTGAAAGAACACGGATGATTTTTACACTGAAATGAAAGCAAATTAATATCTTTCAATAAAATCAGGAGAAACATGGTGTCTGTGTGGTGTCTGTGCCATTCGTATGTTGTCTGTTCTCTTTGACAGTCTTTCTTCAACCAGAAGAGTCACCCTTGTTGGCCACTGAATGTAAAGCTGATTTTGTCTCCTCTTAATGCACAAGTGGATCTGCATGCTCTGACTCTAATAATGACCATGAAATCTGTCCATCCATCTATCTTATCCAGGTCTGGCAGCAGGTGGAGACACCATCACATCACACACTAATCCATAACCGTAACCCAAACTGTAGCCCAGTAACCCTAACCTTAACCACAATCACAACCTAATCCCAAACCCTAAACAATCGCTTTTTGTATTTTTTTCCTAAGTGGACACCAGCAGGATTTTCTTCCAAGTTGTAAAGCTATGACAAAATAAACTTTGTCAGATGCAATGTTGATCCATGAACAACACCTACACAAGGACATCGGCTGTATCATCCTGGGTCTATCACAGTCCTCCGCTTGGAAGGACACACCCAGATCACCCTGGAGACATCCTAGTTGTTCAGGTGATCCCTCTGAAAAAAAGAAAACCAAAGAACCAGTCCTTTTGGTCATAGGGTTACTGGGATCGATCCCAGAGCCAGGCCCGTGAAGGGAGCCTGAAGGAGAGTCTCTGGTAGAAGGGGCCTCAGCCCGTGGGGCCTGCCCTGGGGGTCTGATCCCTGGCTGTTGAAGCTAGCTCAAGGGACAAAATGTACTTCACAGTTTATTTAATGGGACATGAAACTAACGACTGAGCCCATAAAACTGTCCGTGAAGTGTTTACTGAGGTCAGAGAGGAAGGATTTTAGATGCAGATATATTTTCTGCCAGCAGATGAGGCACTTAGACATCGGCTTCACTTTTCTGGAAGCTACATCCATCTTTTTACCCGGTCTTTAGGAGGTTAAAGAAGCATTTTAGGCTTTCGATGTTACATATGTAAGGATGTGACACAGTCAGGCTTCAAGTTAACTGTCCTCAGCATATATTTTGAAATAACACAGTATACAATGGAATGGTCTTTTTACTACGAAAGTGAATTTCCTCTCTGGTGGCAAAGCCCCATAGACACCTGTACAAGTGATCAACTCCCAGATCAACTCGAGCTTTAAGACTGCAATTGACTCGACTCTAGAAGGTTTCAGAAGCTCTGCTCTAAGCAGGGGCCGGTCCAAGTCGAATTTTGGGAATTCTAATTCAGAAGTACACCCTGTTTCTCCATGTGAAGCTTTTTTATGCTACAGCGTGGTGCAAAAGCCAGTTTTCATTACTACCATTCATTACCCTAAAAATTTAATTCTCATCATTTAAAGACATGTCCGGGGCCAAAATATAATTCTTTTTACATGCAGTTCTGGCACTCAGTCGATATTATGTAACCCTGAAGCTGCTGGGAGGTTAAAAAAAGAAACAAGCAAACCCAAAGAAAACAAGAAAGAGAAAACAGAAAAGGGCAGAGGTGAACCTCGAGTCATGTCCTCAGAAGCTGAGAAGCCCCCTGATGTGTTCACAAACTGTTGTAGCACAGGCAGCAAACCATCACTAATGAAGTTTGCAGGAGGTTGTTCTACTTGGCTTTTAACCCTAACATTCCTCACAGCAGTAAAGATCAGAGACGGGAAATATCTGCTCGATGCGTTTACTATCTATCTATCTATCTATCTATCTATCTATCTATCTATCTATCTA
>CAKLIZ010004688.1:0-13069 GCA_922035795.1 Oreochromis mossambicus | reverse complement strand
ATCTCAGTCCATTGTTCCTTCAGTGGGCTGGTTTCAGTCATGGCCATGTATGTCCACTGTGAACGACCATCACTTAACAGAGGTGGTGACAATGACAGCAGCTATCAGCCACCTACAATGCAGTTTTGATTATCCTTCCCAGTTGCATCTACACCTGTTCACACCTCGTCTCAGTTGACCTCAATATCTTTCATGGTAGGGCGGGGCAAGGTGTCACAGTGGTTTCTCCCAGCCTGTTTTTTTCCCCTCAAACCTTGTGATGTGATGACGCACATGATCAATATTGTCAACGACCACCTCCTAAGGGACAATCTAGGGGTTTAAATATCTGCGACTCCTCCACCTTTTGTTTTTAGAACTGAAGTGCCCTCTTGACTGAGAGGGGAAAACTTCTGACAAACTTCAGCTGCCTTTTTTTGTTAAGCTTTTAGGAGTAGCACCATTGCCTAACAATGGCTCACGAGGTCAGTTTCATGATCATTAATATGCAAATTGTCATGACCGTTGATCAGTGGCCAGAGAGTTTGGGAGTAGCTGCAACACACTATGAGAGCTACAGCACTGGTAAAATGCTGTAGCTGTAACAGTAACAGCTCCAGAGTGGTGAAAGATGTACCCCTGGGCCCTGTCCTGGATTCATAAATGGTCTCTCCCTTTCCATGTAAATGGCCTCTAGGACTCCCCCCTCAAACTAGTGTTCCTCTCTGTCCTGTACATCCTTATCATTGAAAGAATGCCCACTGTAGGTGTAAATAGGCTTTGGAGTCCTGGCTCCACAAGTTAGCTCTTCTGTGTTGTGCCATTCGCTCAGCCAAAGGCTAAATCCTGGCAATCCTCCTGGCACTTAACAGTGTACACTATATTACTCAGTTTGTGCCGGGAGACCTGATCCTTGGGGTGGACCGATTTTTTGGCATAGCGTGTTTTGAAATTTGAAAGCCACAGAGACGCGGAGTTTAGACACTAAAGGTTTTTGCTTAGGTAGTGACTGTCCTTCTCTCCTGGATTGCCTGCAGCTATTTTTAGGCGCCTTCCCAGCTTTGACAAACATCCAGCTGGGACAACTACATTCCCTCAGGGCCATTTTGATACAATGACCTTCAGCTTCCCAAGCCGGTCTGTGTGGTGATGGTCTTCGCTCTGTGTTGTAGTGTCCTGATAACACCCAGTTTGTGTTTTAGTGGATGAAGAGAGTCAAACATGAAATACTGACCAGTGTGCGTTGGTTTAAAGTACATGTTGACTTTTAAATGTCCCCTATTACTAATGGCAATTTGACAGTCTAAGAAAGCTAGCCTGCCATTTTTCATTTCCTCCTTGGTGAACTTGATGATAATGTGAAAAATGCTTTGTGGTACATCGTGAAATTTAACGTGTCATCCATACCTGAACCAATGACTCAACAGTGTTCCAGGATACAATAACAGAGCCCTTTATTTCCCCACTTTGTTCCTTTGGCTACAAATTAGCCAAAGTGGGTGAAACTGGGGATTTCACAGCAGACTTGTGTTTCTGCCTCTTGTATGTGAAATATGTGGAATGAGAACAGAGTTCCAAGAGCAGACACTTTGGTTTGGTGCTTAGAGTTCCTCCTGTTACTGAGAAAAATGTACTGTTTACAAAGTTCAGAAAGAGTGAAAAAAATTACTTTGATGAGCAACGAAACTGTTTGTCCCACTGAAAAAGCAAGTCCAGATAAACGAAATGAACTTTCTGTATGCTAAGCATGGTTGACACATGAAATGGTGTCTTTATACAAGGATATAAAGAAAAAAACCCTCAAATAACAACAACAACAACAAAAAAAAAATCTAATCCCACAAGAAGACCAAACTCAAAACTTCTGACATTTTGTCGTGACAACCATTATTGTCACTGGTCTAGGTTTCTGCCAACAATTGGAATCTGTGCCACAAAGAAAGCTTATGTGGCTCAACATCAGTCTTCAGCACCTTCTCATATTTGGAGCAGGACATATGAAACAAATATCTATGCATCTTCTTATGCTTATCCAAGTCAGTGCCCAATTCAGGAGCTGGACCCTATCCCAGCTGTCATAAGATGAAAGGCAGGGTACACCCTGGACAGGTTGCTAATCTACTGCAAAGCTAACGCTGAGAGACAGACAGAGATTCACACTGATGTTCACCTTTCAGGCCCTTTTAGAGTCACCAATTCATCAAACCCATGCATGTCTTTGGGTGGCTATTGTCTATCACATGAGTAAGATACTGAATTCCAAGTTGATAACGATATGAGAGTGTCGTAAGCCTTTAGTCGTAGATAAAAGTATAAATTTGTGAGTGACAAGGTAAATAAGACTTGCAAGAGAAAAGACTTGAGCTCTGAGTCCTCAGCTGAGTAGAAGGGTGTTATGTAATTACTAGTCCATTTACTGTGGGGGAAAAGCTGGAGTACACAGTGAGAACACATGCAAGCATGGAGAGAACATGCAAAAACATTCTCCACGATTTGAACCCACCATCATGCTGCCTTATGAAACAAATACTGGGATAAAAATAACTAAAACCCACAGGACAAGTAATTGAGTGCCTCTCAGTAAACTGCATCTGGTTCATCAGCGTTGACTGACACAGTCTTACTCACAGGATCATGCAGAACATGATGAAGATGTTCCACAATGCGATGAAGATCCGGAAGTACCGCAGGCTGAGCAGAAACTCTCTGATGTTGTCCCCTGAAAGATAGACTGTGAATCTTTGTGGCAATACTACACACACTCTTTCTACGACTCACACACACACACCTGTTGTTGGTGATCCAGAGTCATCTCCAAATCCCTGCGACTCCTTCCTTTTGCTGAAAAAAGACACCCACAGTTAACCTTCAACTGTCTCTGCTCATTCTGCTAACACACAAACCTAAAATAATGACTGAGTACAATACTCACAGCTTGAAGTTCAGCACAGCCCCTGCGTTCACCAGTAAAGTCCTGTAGAGCACAAACACGGAGAGTTTGGTTGTCAGGTAACAGCGTATTAGCTGCTGAGCTGGCATTAGCAGCAAGCTAGTTAGCTTGTCATTTTGCGCCACACACGGCTACCTGACTGACACAAAATTACACAGCGACACACAAAGACACATAGAGAACTGATTATCTCAATACAAGATGTGATTCTGTGTGACATCTGCCACACGACTCGATAAATTACCCGAATATCAACAGATCCCCGATCATCTTGATCAAATCACATCAGAAGCGCCTCACTTCCGCGTTCGCGCACGTAATCAGAAATGTGACCAATACAAATCCGGTATCCAGAGAAATACAGTGTGCTGTTATTCCCTGGGTTTTGACTGTAAGGTGCAACCTTACCAAACACTGATCGTCTGCCAAAATTGATTTTCAATGTTTCATTGTATTTTTATATGTAATGTCTTATGTGTAAATATACTTTAGTGAACAGGATTTATAAAGAGGTTATAAAGAGATTTATAAGCACTCAGGCACTTTAAAAAACGACCACACACAGTTAGCCAATTAAAATATGTTTGTAGAACTGTTGTTGTATTTGTTGACATTTTTCTGCTACCCTCTAGGTCAGATCTCTCTTTAAAAAGACATTTTTGACGTCATTGTGAGCTTTTATCTGGGCAAGTAAGAGATACATAAAAGCCACTTTGCCAAAAACTGATTGCAGCTTCTACCTTGTGACAGGTATGTATGTTATTGTTTTTTCTGTTCCTTCCTAGTGGGATAAATCATTTCTTTGGTAAGTCTCGAACTTCGTATGTTCTTTTGGGTGTTTTTGTTTTGGTGAAAGGAGCTTTTTTTCGCATGTCTTTGGCTCCCCTTTTTGGAGAGAGTAAGCACTACATCCATTATCGTGGGAATTTAAAGCAAATACAGAGAATAATAAATTAAAAACCATTAAAAAATACATACTTGAAATCTTGATTTACTTATTAGTGTTATTACGTTCACCCCGACATCTCTGTATCTCTGTGTGAACAATGTTGGGATTAATTAAAGCATCATCTGGCTGTGAGTCAGAACGGCTCCAGGATCAGATCAGGATTGTGGGTGTTTTCATGAACGAGTGAATAAATATTTGTTGCTATGAAGCCTTGACGCTTTATTTTTATATATTTATTTTTTCCCTTGCTGTGTCTCTGAGCTGCAGTAAACCCCAAGCAGCGTCTTATGGCTCGGCTGAGCGACGATCTCGATGTAGACAGCAGAGCGAGCCTTTTGTTTTTCAGCTGAAGCGGCTGAAAGGTCGCCTGAAAAAGCGGAGCAGCTGGCACTGAGCGCAGATGATGATGATGATGATGCAGAGGCCGTGGAGATGAGTGGTATTAATAGGAGGGCTTGAGTGTCACAGGCTTTCACAGTCGAGACCAGCGGGGGCTTGCTGTGGCGGACAGTCGGCGGACCGGCTTTTGGGGAGTCTTCCGATCCAGACTGCGCAGTCGGAATAAAACAGAAACGCAGCTCAGACCGGCAACATGGACGTGCTGACAGTTCTTAATTTGGGCGATATTGCCCAAGCTTTCTCCAAAATGGGAATGTTTCCAGTGTTTGATCTCGCTTACTACATCGTGTCCATCCTCTACCTCAAATATGAGCCAGGTGAGTGTGCTTGACACTTTTCTGCTTATTATTCATGTCATAAATATGTTAGAATATAAGTCTGCGTGCTGTTTGTGCAACAGTCCACAGGCTGTTAAGTAAAATATATCCAGAATAGCACGTTTTATACACTTGTGACTGGAATTTAACCAGGAAGTAATGAATGAGGCGAGAAAGTCCATGACTTGCATGATGTGTAATTTCATTGTGAACTGAAGGCTTTATTTGTATTACATTTAGCTCATACTTTGCCTAAATACCCTTACAAGGACTTTCTCTTGCAGTTATCTGTATAGTCCTTATAAAGAATGACCTGTTACATAAACTCCAGCAGCAGCAGCAGCTCTGCAGCTCTGCTTTGCTTTATGTGAGTGAATGTGCGTTGCTGCAGCAGCCTGACCTCCTTTAGGAAATCACTGGAGTAGATAAACCCCCCAGCTTTGGTTAAAGCCCATTTTTTCCCATTAAGATTTAACTCCTTTGAGTAACAGAGCCCGAGGAGGTTGAAACCTGAGGCCTGTGCATACCAGTGACTTAAGCAATAAATAGAAGGGCCTGAAATAGCAGGTCAGTGGGACCTCCAGAGCCAACTCCCCCGCCATCTTTGCTGCACACTTGTGCTTCACTTGTCCCTGGGAATGTGTGTGTGTATTCTTTGAAATAACACATTTGCCTCTCCACAGAGTAAAACACGTACTGTGATACTGATATGATGGCTTGGTCTTGTTGGCACTTTAGGTTTCAGCCTTGATGAAAGGAGCACAGAATGCATCTCACACTCATAATAAGAAGCCCGCCATCCCCATCAAGCCCATTTAAAACTGTTTGCACAGCATGATCAGAACAAATGCCTCATCTCTCACATTTTTCTCAGCTGGAGGAGTCACTTGTCACATAAGCACAGCTGTAGGCCACTTGGAAGCCTGTTTTAGACCAACTACTTGGATAAAGTTAATCGATATAAATGCTTTTATCGAGTTTAGTGAAGTCAGCATGTTGTTAAAAGTCTGTTGTTGAGGGACCAAAGTTTTATATGTATGCTGTATGAACTAGATCAGGGAATCTCCCAGCTGGCACAGGGTTGAGATGTACTGGCCAAAAGACTGCAATGTGTGGAGTAAAGAAACATACTGCAAAAACGTAAAAGGCAGCCAAAACAGAGGGACTGCAGTTTGTGTGCGCTTTAAAGTTAGAAAGTACCAGCCAGCACGAATTAGGCTGACTTCAACTGTAAAGCTTGCCTTATTTTCATGCATGCAATTTCACAGTCAAACGAGTCCTGCTGTGGCTCCCACAATATCACATTGCAGCCACAATTATCCTGCACACGTCTGAGCAGAGAGCCTAAAATCGCACCAGAACTTTGAGCTTTTTTCTTTTTTCGGTTTATGTGACAGGAGAAAGGAGAGAGAAGTGTAGGGTCAAAGGTCACGAGTGGCCTGTCAAAGTTGCATGCAGGAGAGGCCAGTGAGCAGGATGTATTTATAGGGCAGTATTTCTCAGGATCAGGTTGCCTTCAAATTGAGGACCGGTTGAACCGCTACACCCCCACCCACCTGTTGGTGGAGATTTGCACTCACATCTCGACTTACTGTAACAATGCTGTAATGCTGGCGAGGCTCTGTCCCGCACGAAATGTGTGTACAGTCTCAAAACTGGATACATGTAACCTTTTGTGTGGTCACACATTTGCAATTTTTCCACTTTTGTATTTCTTACTTATAACTGTATCTGTTTTCTTGTTGCACCTCCTGCGTGCACGCCATGTCTAACTTCCTTTTCTTCTTTGAAATCAATTGGGCACCTAGTTTAGCTTTTGTCCTGTTGCTTTACCAGCTTCATCAGCTGTAGCACAACATGAAGCAGAAACGTTTTTAGCTGCCGCGTACTGAACACTGGACACTGATTTAGAAAATGTGGAAAACTTATGACGGTGTCGGCTCGCAGAGTTTTAAAGTTTAATTGGCGCCTGCCTTGCTGCCACTCACATGGATACAACTTGTGAGTCCACAACATGACTGTTTGTCATACAGGCTTTCTTTGTAGCATCTTTTAAGATATATTCGTCTGTTATATTACAAAGAGCTGCTCTAGTGTGTATCCTTAAGCAAAGCAGCCATTTGTCAACTCATAAGTGACTGTAGTCATCCTGAGTCAACATTGACCGATGATAAAGATGTGTACTATCAGGGCGTGACCTGGAATGATAAACTGGGTGTGCACAAAGATACAGCACACACGGGATCCACTGATATTAGCATTTGCAGGCTACTGGTAACAGTTAGGTCTGCAGGAGCTGGCAGAAATTATCAAAGATTAATATAGTTAATAAGTTAACATTCTGCCAAAAGTGCTGACTTTAATTAATTTAATTATATGCACATTTTACATAAGGAATCAGGAATCTGCTCACATGACATTTATTTGACTGGTAGGCATTCAGTTTATACTAAGCACATTTTCCTTTATTTGAATAAATAAACCTTTGATTTTATACATTTCAGTGGTATTTTACTCAAAGTTATTGTTTCACGCTGACTGAGGGTAAAAACTCTTTGAGTGTTTTAGAGGAGCAGGGGGAGGTGCAAGACAGCCTCCACGTTTTTCTCACTAGACAATTATAACAAGTTTTATTGTCAAGGACTTTTTGCAAAGCATTCGATCGATCAATCAACCGATCGATCAACATCATTTTGTTACATTTACAAACAGATAAAAAAGGATAAATAATGACTGTATTTTTAATACCACCACTAGGAGTCGCCAAAGCTGAATAATTTTCCTCTTTCTCTAAAGAAAACTATTGACTTCCAATCAAATATGTACACTGTTTGTAGATAAATCACCTGACTGATCTTATAGTTACTTTAGTTGGTGAGTTGCTTAAGTTTTTGGAGGATTTTGTTAAGTTTTTCTGTTTGTATAATCTTGGAGAAAACAGAAGAATGAGCAGCATCTGAGTCTTTAATAAAAGCCCAGAACACATCATCATCATCATCAGCTTCATGCGCACACTGAGAGCACCTATTGACCAGCTGCTGTGATGTTTTGATCTTCACACCCTTCTGACAGCTCATCCTCTGTGTTGCAGGCTCGGTGGAAGTTTCTCGCAGGAGTCCAGTGGCCTCCTGGCTCTGCGCCATGCTCTACTGCTTTGGTAGTTACATCCTGGCAGACATCATGCTTGGAAGCAGCCCCGTCGACTATTTCCAGCACAACAGCCACATCCTGCTGGCCTCAGCTGTCTGGTGAGAAAACCCCCAGAACCAGTTCGCTCATCACTCGTGTGGCCCCCGTTGCTTTTATTTAATTTTCAAGATGACATTTATGATACAAAGATCTGTCTCTTCCATTAGACATCAAGGATAATGAGTTAAAGTTGCAGCGTGGTCAGGAAACCAAACGCACACAGTGGATTTATCCATTTATTTTATTCACAGGGAGGAGATTTATATGTAACAGGAATAAAAAAAAATAATGTTTTATATTTGTTGAGGTATAAACTCACAAAGGTTGTCAATCTCAATTGCAGGTACCTCATCTTTTACTGCCCGCTGAACCTCTTCTACAAATGTGTGAGTTTCTTGCCCATCAAGCTGGTGTTGGTCGCCCTGAAGGAAGTTGTGCGCACTCGTAAGATCGCCGCAGGGGTTCACCACGCCCACCACGCCTACCACCACGGCTTCTTCATCATGGTGATCGTTGGATATGTCAAAGGTTGGTGTGACAGGGCTTTTGGTGGGTGTATAGTCCCTAAATCACCACTGTATTCACCGAGATGGAAAGGCGATTATGCTTGTGAGGAACAAACTAGTTTGTAAGAGAGTCATGGCAATTGCCAACTCCTTGGTACTAATTTAGTGTCACATACATACATAGATACACATACTCGATGCATCTACAGTCTTTGTTACGGTGGCTGTCGGATCATCAGTCGCATGATTTAAACATGCATTAGTTGTACTTGCCTCTGTGGATGGATTACCACCAAGGCAACTGTGCCTTGAAAGCTCCAGGCTCAAGTGGTTTTCACTAATGTGATAAACAATTCACTCAGGAGTAAATGTCCAGTGTAAAAGGATCATAGCTAGGGTTACGTTTTGTGGTTAACCGTAATGTGGGCCATGCTTTCTGAGCCAACTTGGGGATCCTGTGTGGAAACAGAGATTTATTATGTGTTTAAAAAGGGTCGGGAAACTATTTTAGTAGATAAACTGTGCACAGTCTGAAGAAGAGGTTCTAGCAGCTCCTTTTTTTGTAGTTTTTGTAATATCCAATCACAGCTGCCCAATAGCTAGAAAAGCTGCGTATAAAATGTTAGGTGTGGGTTCATTCTGGTCTAACTTCTTTTCCAGACATGAACCTGCCAAAGAAAGAAAGAAGAAATGGCATGCTTCTATTTAAAAAAGGAGCAAAGCCTGATAGATGAGGTTGTGCAAAACGTTAAACTGCATTTCTACTTTATCATGAAAACCTCCTGTCCCAGTTACAATAAGGAGACCCTGCAGGCGTCCTTGTTGAAAATGGGCGTAAGAAGCTGAAGTCAGATAAGAGTAGTGACTCACAACATAGACTTTTTTTTCAATCCTCCTGTCTATTTTTTATCCTCACAGGATCTGGAGTGGCTCTCATGTCTAATTTTGAGCAGCTGCTTCGTGGTGTGTGGAGACCCGAGACCAACGAGATCCTCAACATGTCATTGTAAGTGTAGGGGGAAAATACAACGATCAGTGTCTCATTAAATACAAAACTTAAAGCTGAACTGCGCATAACGCTGAGTTTGTTAAAGTCACTCATGTGGCGCTCTCAACATGTTCTGACTTCTGGTGCCCTCCTGTGGTGGGACCTAAAAAGGACACTCTAAACACCACGATTCCGTGGTGAGTGGGTAACCTGTTTGCTTTACGTGTGAAATATCCCCCACTTTAGACACAAACTGAGACTTAGGGGTCCCAAGGTAGTGTAGTCCTAGTGACCTCCCCAAGCCTGGATGAAAACGCAGTCAGGACATAAAATCTGTGCCAAATCAAAAACGTGCTCCAATCTGCTGAGGTGACCCCTCTGGAAATAACGTAACAGCAGAAAGTACCCACTTACACAGTGTCAGATAAGAGTTTATTTTTTAAAAATATGAAATTAAATTTAAGTTTAATTAAGTTTGTTTAGTCTCCAGAGGTAATTCATGGTTTTAATCAAGTCTTCTGCCACACAAGTGAATATTAAAATAGAAATGAATTCAAATTAAATAGCAGGTTTTGCTCCAGCCTCCACTCCAGCCCTTTTTGCTCTCTGTTTTTGCTGCCAGCGTTCGTTTTACCACCAGTTTGTGTTTTTTTTTTCTACAGCCCAACCAAAGCCAGTCTCTACGGTGCCATCCTCTTCACCATGCAGGAGGCCCACTGGCTGCCAGTGTCCAAGAGCACCCTTATCCTCATCTTCACCCTCTTCATGGCCACAAGCAAGGTACGATAAGCAATTCAGTGGCTGAACTGAGAAGCATCCACCTCTGTGAACACATCTGCAGTGTGTCAAAACACTCACTTTTGTTTCGTTGGACTGATGAAACATGTTTTGTACTTCACAAATCAGGGTTTATGGGAAATACACAACTAACCTGTTGGTTTTAAAGAGCCTAATTGTGGTGAATAACATTGGATGTAAGTGTCATTGATCACAGGAGATCTTTTAATTGTAACATCAAGTGTATCATATTTGACACACTCAACCTTCACACCATCAGTGTGATAAATTGCACAATACATTTTTAACCAGCAAAAATAATACAAATTAAATGTAAAATTACCATTTTTTCGTATTATGTGGTTAGTTTTTTCTGTTGGAACTTTCCACTTAATAATTCTGAAACATGTGGGATAAACTCTAAGGCTGCTTTATTACTGAACTTAAAGAAACAAAATAACTCACTAACTAGGCGCTAATGAAGGAACACACAGCAAGAGGGAGAACCCGACAAAGAACAGAAGCAAACTGAAGGTTTAAATAAACAACATAGATTACTGATGAGTGGAAACACCGGGGGAACACAGCTGAACAGAATTTGATCAGACTGTTCTCTCCTCTCAGGTGGTGATGACCGCCCGGCACTCTCACGGCTCCCCCTTTGCTCTCATTGAGTCCTGGATCTGCCACCTGCTGTTCAGCTCTCCTCTGGCTGGTGGTGAGGAGGACCACCATCATCCTCCTCCTGCAGGTGCTCCATCTTCACCTCTCAAGACCAAGGAGGATCTGAGCGAAGGTGCTCGCAAGAGGAAGGTCAAGAAAGCTGAGTAGAGCGCCGTGCTGCACTGCCGAAACGATCGGACTTCCCATTCCTTTCTAAGACGAGGGGCAGTTTGATGATGTTTGATGTTTTGCCAAGTGAGAGCCTTTCTATTAGAGCAACATGGTGCTTTCGACATTTGACATCACCCGAAGACTCTGTAAATACCACAGCCAAAGCTTCACATCCAACCTGGACCTTTGAAAACTATTTATTTATGTGCCTGTGAACATCTGCATCTGTGCAACACTGTGTGGCGATCCACGGTCAGGGGCTGCAGCATGCCCTTAGGACAGCTTTCGTTCCTCATCAGTAGTTGTTACCAGGAGCAAGTGGTTTTCTTTTAGTTCACCAATTCTTATTTTCATGAAGGAAGCAGCAGAAAATGTTAATTAATTTGACTCTTAACCTGAAATTCTAATGTGAATAAAGCATTATGTGAAAGAACACGGATGATTTTTACACTGAAATGAAAGCAAATTAATATCTTTCAATAAAATCAGGAGAAACATGGTGTCTGTGTGGTGTCTGTGCCATTCGTATGTTGTCTGTTCTCTTTGACAGTCTTTCTTCAACCAGAAGAGTCACCCTTGTTGGCCACTGAATGTAAAGCTGATTTTGTCTCCTCTTAATGCACAAGTGGATCTGCATGCTCTGACTCTAATAATGACCATGAAATCTGTCCATCCATCTATCTTATCCAGGTCTGGCAGCAGGTGGAGACACCATCACATCACACACTAATCCATAACCGTAACCCAAACTGTAGCCCAGTAACCCTAACCTTAACCACAATCACAACCTAATCCCAAACCCTAAACAATCGCTTTTTGTATTTTTTTCCTAAGTGGACACCAGCAGGATTTTCTTCCAAGTTGTAAAGCTATGACAAAATAAACTTTGTCAGATGCAATGTTGATCCATGAACAACACCTACACAAGGACATCGGCTGTATCATCCTGGGTCTATCACAGTCCTCCGCTTGGAAGGACACACCCAGATCACCCTGGAGACATCCTAGTTGTTCAGGTGATCCCTCTGAAAAAAAGAAAACCAAAGAACCAGTCCTTTTGGTCATAGGGTTACTGGGATCGATCCCAGAGCCAGGCCCGTGAAGGGAGCCTGAAGGAGAGTCTCTGGTAGAAGGGGCCTCAGCCCGTGGGGCCTGCCCTGGGGGTCTGATCCCTGGCTGTTGAAGCTAGCTCAAGGGACAAAATGTACTTCACAGTTTATTTAATGGGACATGAAACTAACGACTGAGCCCATAAAACTGTCCGTGAAGTGTTTACTGAGGTCAGAGAGGAAGGATTTTAGATGCAGATATATTTTCTGCCAGCAGATGAGGCACTTAGACATCGGCTTCACTTTTCTGGAAGCTACATCCATCTTTTTACCCGGTCTTTAGGAGGTTAAAGAAGCATTTTAGGCTTTCGATGTTACATATGTAAGGATGTGACACAGTCAGGCTTCAAGTTAACTGTCCTCAGCATATATTTTGAAATAACACAGTATACAATGGAATGGTCTTTTTACTACGAAAGTGAATTTCCTCTCTGGTGGCAAAGCCCCATAGACACCTGTACAAGTGATCAACTCCCAGATCAACTCGAGCTTTAAGACTGCAATTGACTCGACTCTAGAAGGTTTCAGAAGCTCTGCTCTAAGCAGGGGCCGGTCCAAGTCGAATTTTGGGAATTCTAATTCAGAAGTACACCCTGTTTCTCCATGTGAAGCTTTTTTATGCTACAGCGTGGTGCAAAAGCCAGTTTTCATTACTACCATTCATTACCCTAAAAATTTAATTCTCATCATTTAAAGACATGTCCGGGGCCAAAATATAATTCTTTTTACATGCAGTTCTGGCACTCAGTCGATATTATGTAACCCTGAAGCTGCTGGGAGGTTAAAAAAAGAAACAAGCAAACCCAAAGAAAACAAGAAAGAGAAAACAGAAAAGGGCAGAGGTGAACCTCGAGTCATGTCCTCAGAAGCTGAGAAGCCCCCTGATGTGTTCACAAACTGTTGTAGCACAGGCAGCAAACCATCACTAATGAAGTTTGCAGGAGGTTGTTCTACTTGGCTTTTAACCCTAACATTCCTCACAGCAGTAAAGATCAGAGACGGGAAATATCTGCTCGATGCGTTTACTATCTATCTATCTATCTATCTATCTATCTATCTATCTATCTATCTA
>CAKLIZ010004686.1:0-11792 GCA_922035795.1 Oreochromis mossambicus | reverse complement strand
AAAGGTAACGGAACATTTTGTGGTTTGAATTGACGTAAGCTGTACTACCCACCCGAGATTGGGTACATAGCCCCAAGTGCGATAGGAGAAGGATCGTTGAGTGCGAGAGGAACTGACCTGAAAGATAGGATCATGGCCAAGCTTGAAACCTGGACCCCCCCTAGCCGGTTACCAAGATTACGTGAAGTACCCTCAGAAGGTCTGCTAGATGATGTTAATGCAGCACTACAGACGATACCTACAACCACGATTACCGACACTAACAAGCTGATCTACACTACGGCAGCAGTGATCAGTGAGATGCTTGGCTACAAGTTGAACAGCCACAAGGGGCAGTACCCTCCATGGAGAAGGAGGCTAGAGGGCAAGATCAAAGTAGCACGGAGGGAGGTTAGCCAACTAACGGAGTTGCAGAAAGGCGTGACAAAGAAGGTGCATAAGAAATACAGCAAGCTGTCCATACCTGAGGCCTTGGAAACTGCCAAGCAAAGACTCACAGCCTTGGCCAGCCGCTTGAGGAGGTACACCAGAGAGATAGAAGGCAGGAGAATAAACCAGCTGTTCTCCACAGAACCAGCAAAGGTGTACTCTCAGTGGCAAGGGAACAATAACAGAACAGCACCACCAAGGCTGGAGACGGAGCAATACTGGAAGAGCATATGGGAGAAGGATGCAACCCATAACGGCAATGCTCAGTGGCTAGTGGATCTGAGGGCAGACCATAGCGACCTCCCTGAACAGGGTCCAGTAACCATCACAGTGGCAGACATCCAAGAAAGGGTCTCCAGTATGAAGAGTTGGACAGCACCAGGGCCCGACATGGTTCACGCCTACTGGCTGAAGAAGCTGACTGCACTCCACGAGCGTCTGGCAGCACAAATGAACCAGCTGCTAGTTAACGAGAGACACCCGGAATGGCTAACCGAAGGTCGGACGGTCCTGATCCCCAAGGACCCCAAGAAGGGACCGGTCCCATCCAACTACCGACCAATTACCTGCCTCAGTACTACATGGAAGCTCCTGTCAGGCATCATATCGGCTAAGATGAACAGGCACATGGGTCAATACATGAGCGGGACACAGAAAGGGATTGGCAAGAATACCAGAGGCGCAAAACACCAGCTACTGGTAGACAGAACAGTCAGCCGAGACTGCAAGACCAGACTGACCAACCTGTGCACTGCCTGGATTGATTACAAGAAGGCCTATGACTCAATGCCCCACAGCTGGATACTGGAATGCCTAGAATTGTACAAGATCAACAGGACCCTAAGAGCCTTCATCAGGAACTCAATGGGGATGTGGCGTACAACACTAGAGGCCAACTCCAAGCCCATAGCACAAGTCACCATCAAGTGCGGGATCTACCAAGGAGATGCTCTGTCCCCACTGCTGTTCTGCATAGGCCTGAACCCCCTCAGTGAGATCATTAACAAGACTGGCTACGGATACCGACTACGGAATGGAGCGGTTGTCAGCCACCTCCTGTACATGGATGACATCAAGCTGTATGCCAAGAGTGAACGAGACATCGATTCACTGATCCACACTACCAGGCTATACAGCAATGACATTGGAATGTCATTCGGGCTGGAGAAGTGTAGTCGGATGGTAACAAAGAGAGGGAAGGTAGTCAGAACTGAGGGGATTGAACTACCAGAAGGCAACATTGCAGACATAGAGGACAGTTACAAGTACCTGGGGATCCCACAGGCGAATGGGAACCATGAAGAGGCCGCTAGGAAAGCTGCAACCACCAAGTACCTGCAGAGGGTCAGGCAAGTCCTGAGGAGTCAGCTGAACGGTAAGAACAAGATCTGGGCCATCAACACCTACGCCCTGCCCGTGATCAGGTACCCTGCTGGGGTAATAGGCTGGCCAAAGGAGGAGATAGAAGCCACTGACATAAAGACAAGAAAGCTCCTTACCATGCATGGAGGGTTTCACCCCAAGTCCAGCACCCTGAGGTTGTACGCTAAGCGGAAGGAAGGGGGCCGGGGACTGGTGAGTGTCAGCACCACAGTCCAGGATGAGACAAGAAACATCCACGAATACATCACGAAGATGGCCCCAACTGACAGCGTGCTCAGTGAATACCTCAGGCAGCAGAAACCCAAGAAAGAGGAGGAAGGCGAGGAACCATCATGGAAGGACAGGCCCCTGCACGGTATGTACCACCGGCAGATAGAGGAGGTGGCTGATATCCAGAAATCCTACCAGTGGCTGGACAAAGCTGGACTGAAAGACAGCACAGAGGCACTAATCATGGCAGCACAAGAACAAGCTCTGAATACAAGATCCATAGAGGCTGGGGTCTATCACACCAGGCAAGACCCCAGGTGCAGGCTGTGTAAAGATGCCCCAGAGACAATCCAGCACATAACAGCAGGGTGCAAGATGCTAGCAGGCAAGGCATACATGGAACGCCATAACCAAGTGGCCGGCATAGTGTACAGGAACATCTGTGCCGAATATAACCTGGAAGTCCCGAGGTCAAAATGGGAGATGCCCCCAAGGGTGATGGAGAATGACCGAGCTAAGATCCTGTGGGACTTCCAGATGCAGACGGACAAAATGGTGGTGGCTAACCAACCGGACATAGTGGTGGTAGACAAACAGAAGAAGACGGCTGTAGTGATCGATGTAGCGGTTCCGAATGACAGCAATATCAGGAAGAAGGAACACGAGAAGCTGGAGAAATACCAAGGGCTCAGAGAAGAGCTCGAGAGGATGTGGAGGGTGAAGGTAACGGTGGTCCCCGTGGTAATTGGAGCACTAGGTGCGGTGACTCCCAAGCTAGGCGAGTGGCTCCAGCAGATCCCGGGAACAACATCGGAGATCTCTGTCCAGAAGAGCGCAGTCCTGGGAACAGCTAAGATACTGCGCAGGACCCTCAAGCTCCCAGGCCTCTGGTAGAGGACCCGAGCTTGAAGGATAAACCGCCCGCAGGGGCGTGCTGGGTGTTGTTTTACATATATACATATATATATATATATACATATATATATATATATATATACATATACATATATATATATATATACATATATATATATATAGAGAGAGAGAGAGAGAGAATCTCTCCAGCGTGTCCTGGGTCTGCACGGGGCCTCCTCCCAGTGGGACATGCCCGGAAACCACCGAACCACCTCAACTGGCTCCTTTCAATGTGGAGGAGTAGCGGCTCTACTCTGAGCCCCTCCTGAATGGCCGAACTCCTCACCCTATCTCTAAGGGAGAGGCCAGCCACCCTTCAGAGGAAGCCCATTTCCGCCGCTTGTATTCGCGATCTCGTTCTTTCGGTCACTACCCACAGCTCGTGACCATAGGTGAGGGTAGGGGCGTGGATCGACCAGTAAATTGAGAACTTCGCTTTTCCACTCAGCTGCCTCTTTACCACCGCCCGCTCCGCATTCCGCTTGGCCTGTCGGTACCTATCAGCCACCTCCGGAGTCCCACAGGTTAACCAAGCCCGGTAGGACTCCTTTTTCAGCTTGGTGGCTCCCCTCACCTCTGGTGTCCACTATTTGGTTCGGGGATTACCACCACGACAAGCACAAACTTCCTTGCGGCCGCAGGTCAGTGACAGCTTAGCCCCTCTCTTTACCCGAGTGTCCAAAACATTTGGCCTCAGGTCTGGTGGTACGATTAGAAAATCGATCATCGACCTGCAGCCTAGAGTGTCCTGGTGCCACGTGCACTTATGGACACTCTTATGTTCGAACATGGTGTTCGTTATGGCCAAACTGTGGTTTGCACAGAAGTCCAATAACAAAACATCACTCGGGTTCAGATCTGGGAGGCCGTTCCTCCCAATCACACCGTTCCAGGTCTCACTGTCATTGCCCTCGTAAGCGTTGAAGTCTCCCAGTAGAACAACAGAGTCCCCAGGGGGAGCACCCTCCAGGGCCCCACCCAGGGACTCCAAGAGGCCTGGGTACTCTGAATTGCCACTCGGCGCATAAGCACAGATGACAGTCAGGACCCGTTCCCTGACCCGAAGGCGAAGGGAACAAACCCTCTCGTCCACTGGGAGAAACCCCAACATACCAGCAGCAAGCCGAGGGGATACCAAGATACCCACCCCAGCCCGACGCCTCTCACCAGGGGCAACTCCAGACTGAGACAGAGTCCAGCCATAGCCATAGCTAGCTGGGGGGTTCAATGGTCACTCGAGCGGGCGAGAGCAACGGATTCCCGGCTTCATCGTTTTCAGACCCCCACAGTCTTTCGCTACTCAGGTTAAACATGATATATAAGTCACTCGGATAACTTAAAAATGTAATTGTTTGGCTTTTTTCGGTGTTTTATTTTTTCCGGAGTAAATCGGTTTGGCTGAGATCAAAGTTATTAGATTAGATTAAATAGTGTTGGGGAGTAACGGAATACATGTACTGCCGTTATGTATTTAAAATACAAAATACGAGTAACTGTATTCCGTTACAGTTACCATTTAAAAAGGTGGTATTCAGAATACAGTTACTTTGTTGAAATAAATGGATTACACAGCGGTCTTTTCCTGTTTCATATGTTAGGCTATGCCCTCTCTATTTTTGGTAATTCCACGCCGGTCGAAACCCAATCAAAACACGCATTAAGAGGCTCAAATGCCTGTGTCTCAATCTCGCGTCTCATAATGACGTGAAGAAATATTTTTAAAAATGATTTAACATGAAGGCAATAGGCAGAGTGTTACAGGCATAGCCCTAAAGAATGTAGCCTCATAGGAAGTGTAGTCCGTGCTGCAGGGAGAATGGACTGCCATACCCGTTATGTGTCTGTGAGTGCCAGAGAGGGAGAAAAGGAGAGTCGAAAAGTACGAGCTGTCACCGAGCAGAAATGGGAGCTGGAAGCATGTAAATATAATAATAACCACTGCAGCCAAAAAGAGTGCCTGACGAGCCCAGTTGTAAGTAAGCTATTAAGACTCGACTGTACACCGTGTTCGTGTTTTTCTCCAAAACAATAAGTTCCGTTCAAGCAGCCTTTCAACGCCTCTCTCTGTCTCTCGCTAGCAAAGTTGACCCAGACAACAAAGTAAAGCTAGTTTTCGGCTATGAGCCCGACGTATTAGCCAGAGGTCCGTTTACTACGGTTCGGAGCTGCGGACCTGTTTTATATACGCGCCGAATAATGTTCTATACGAGATGACTGCAAAAAGTGCAGCCCTACTTAATGTCAACCTACTGTTACTCATTTTATATTAAGATTTAAAAATCTAGTTGCTATTGGTATGGCGAGTAACCTTCAGTAATAGTAATAAATCACACAGCAATAGGACATTCATGTAGTTGTAAAAAAAACATGGAATACGTTACAAAATACATTTTGTGGCATGTATTCTGTAATCTGTAGTGGAATACATTTTAAAAGTAACCTTCGCAACACTGTCTATTGGGTGGGTTCCTCCGGGGTTTTCACACAGCTGAATAAACGTCAAACAGAAAACTGACTAAACAGAAGTGTGAGACGGTCGAGAATTTATGCCAGTGTCCTGTTATATTTTAGATAGCAAGGAGCAGACAGCTGAGTTTATTCAACTCCACTGCGTTCACTCCATTTGCGACAGTTGTGACGCAAATCTGAAGGCTAGACTGTCCCATTTCACAGCCTCGCACTTCCAGCCTTCTCGGTCTTTGAAGGACCCGGCCCATGTAGACCGCAAAGGCCGGGTCCTCCGAAGGATGCGGCCTACGTTTTGGGATACAGCTTTTGTATATATTCACTTGGTGTTTTTCTGCACTGTAAATAAACACACTGCTTTCTTGCCCAAGGAATACCCGGTCTGTGCCTGAGTCCGTTTAAAGAACCGTGTCAAATACAAACAAGTTGCAACAAATAATACTACACTATTTTTTAATAATAACACTGCAATAATTTTCAATACATGAGTTCAGATTAAATTTTTTCAACTTACATGACACAGTCAGTGTGATGATATCACTCCACTCTGAGGAGAAATAGTCCCTTCTGCCCCGGCAGCTGTATCCTCCACTGTCAGACTCAGTAACTCTGATGCTTATGTATTCATTGGATGTTGGAGGTGTGTTTAACTTGGCTGCTCTCCATTCATACGTCCACTGAGCTCCTTCACCTCCCTGAATCTCACATCTGACAGTGACTGTCTCACCACCGTATATCTGAGTCCAGGATGGCTGCAGGATCACAGTGGGCTTATTGGGAACTGTTCACAGAAAAATATCCAGTCAGGAGATAAATATCTACAATGAGAATGCCTACAATGTCTGTTATTCATAAAATGAGAGTAGAGAGACTGAAAAGAAGAAAAAACCCCAGCTGATTCAAGGATATAAACTGCTTGTCAGATTGAATATGATCAACACACATATATAGACATAACAGTATCACATAAATTACTTGTGTTTCAACTTTAATGGTCTGTTTTTAGTAACATTTGCCTAGATATTATGTTTGATCTATATTCTGTATATTAGTGGCTTCATAGTGTCATGGTTAATGCTTTCATTCACAGGGTTAATATACTCCATTTAAGGTTTGGGTGGCTGTGGTTCTATCTACTGATTGGAAGGTGGAATCAATGAGTGTGTGAGAATGTTAAATAAGCATAGAAAGAAGTTCATTTATGAATGGGTGAGGGAGGCATGTTGTTTCTACTTTGGGGGCTAAATAAGCATCAGTGCAGTTACTAACTTGTGAGCATAAATTAATAGGAGGCTTGCATCAGAAAGCTCATCCAGCACAAAATCTGTGCCAAATCAAATATCTGGAGCAATCTGTTGTGGTGACAATAAAAAAAATATTAAGCAGCTTTAATCTAAAAAATAGAGATCATCAGTGGCATTTTTTGATATGGGCAACATGGGCGATTGCCCAGGGCGGAATCGTGGAGGGGGCGGCATCATGACATCTACAAGAAAAAGTTACTTGCACCCATGCTGCCGCGACATCATGCCAGCACATTTTGGGGATTGCATGGGCACCGATCGATTTCCTATTGCCCATTTACGGGGAGTAAATGGCTGGCTGGAGTGGCATCTAATAACCAGCTCGCAAAATAAAATAAAAACAAACCAACAAACTAGGGCTGTCAACGTTAATGCTGTCATCATGATTAACGCGATTAAAAATTTTAACACAATTAATCCATTTGGAGCCCAGAATGATTCAAAATCCCTGAATTTTAAAGCAATGCATAGCACTGAATCAGCACTTTTAAGAATTTTTAATTATATATTTTTATCATGTGATTCTGGTGAAAGTGTCATTCTTATCTTACTCGATTTAACTGCTGCATTTGACACTGTAGACCAGGGGTGCCCAATCCTAGTCCTCGAGAGCTACTGTCCTGCAGCTTTTAGATGCATCCCTACTCCAACACAGCTGAATCAAATGGTTTGATGACCTCTTCAGCATGCCATCAAGTTTGGCAAAGGCCTGATAACAAGACATTCATTTGATTCAGGTGTGTTGGAACAAGGATGAATCCAAAAGCTGCAGGAAAGTAGCTCTCGAGGACTAGGATTGGGCACCCCTGCTGTAGACCATGAAATTTTAATCTCACGTTTGGAGCAGTGTGTCGGTATAACAGGTGTGGCTCTGAACTGGTTCAGGTCTTACTTAACAGATCGAACCTTTTCAGTTCACTTAGGAAATTGTGAGTCCTCCTGTGCTCCATTGTCTCATGGAGTACCACAGGGTTCCATTCTGGGCCCTATCCTGTTTTCGTTTTATTTACTTCCCTTGGGCTCAATTTTTAGGAGACACGGACTCTCTTTTCACTGTTATGCAAATGACTGCCATGTCTGCATGTCTAGAGGACGTCAAGTCATGGTTGGCGCTAAACTTTCTTTGTTTTAATGATTCTAAAACTGAAGTAATGGTGTTTAGACCTGCCTCCACTGGTGTTCCGTGTGTTGATTTGCAAACGCTGAAATCATTTTGTAAACCAGAGATTGTAAATCTGGTTTTTAAAATGGATCCTGAACTTAAGCTTGAAAGCCAGATCGGGTCGGTTTTAAGGTCTAGTTTCTTTCATCTGAGGCAGCTGGCCAAAATGAAGCACTTTCTTGCGTGACAGCAATTTGAAACAGTAATCCATGCCTATGTAACTGTTTGGCTGGATTACTGTAATTCTCTTTATTATGGGGTGAGTCGATCTTCTGCTTTTCAACTGCAGCTAGTTCAGAATGCTGCTGCATGTCTTTTAACTGGCACTCGTAGATGCGAGCATATCACCCCAGTTTTATATTCACTTCACTGGCTGCCCGTGCATTTTAGGATCCATTTTAAGCTGCTTTTATTTGTTTTTAAATGTTTGTCCAATGCTGCCCCTCTGTACCTCTCTGAGCTTCTTCATCCATACATACCTTCCCGGTCCCTCAGGTTGGCAGACCAGCTCCTCCTGAGTGTGCCCAGGACTAATCGTAAGCTCAGAGGGGATCCGGCGTTTGCTGTGGCAGCACCAAAATTGTGGAATGAGTTGCCTTTACATGTCAGACAGGCACCTTCGTTATCTGATTTTAAATCACGTCTTAAAACATATCTATTTACCTTGGCTTTCAGCACAGCAGGTCTTGTTGATGTCTCTTAATATGTTTGCTATTAATTATATTGTTTTTAATTTTAAGATATTCTATATATAATTTAAACTGTTTTCTCTTTGTTTTATATTTGTAGCACCAAAGTGCTACAAATATTAAGTGCTACAAATATAAAGTGCTACAAAGTGCGTTATAAATAGAGATGCTATGCTATGCTATAGATTTATAATTTGCACCGATGTGTTTTCTAAAGTCTATCAAACACATATATGCGAAAAGTGAACAAGAGGGCCCTCGGTGCACCTGCTTGCTGATTCTGCTGAAGTCTCACACAACCTGTCAAAAGGGGAGGGGTGTGCTGCTTCCAAATAGAGCACATTTCCTTCATAATGTTGTCAATCCAACCCCATTATGTATTAATTATTTTTCCTGGGTTTTGTGAAATCACAGGGGGAAAAAAACCCTATACAAGGTGTGGGCCTATTAGACTATTAGTTTATGTTGTGGGGTTGGGTGTTGATACTGGAGTGCAAAATTACTGATGGAAGATGGACAAGAAAAGGTCAAAGCCATCAGGTGCTCAGTTTAGGAAAAAAAAGAGAAAAGAAAAGGAGAAACAAGCAAAAGATACAGGTGAGCAGATGTGTTTTGGGGTAATGGCAGGTATTATGTATCCTGAAACATGATAACATTCATTAGTTGGGATTGGGAAAACTTTTGTTTACCTTTGTTAGCCACTTGGCTGTGATAGTAAACAGTAGACACTGATGTGGCTTATTGAATCTTTTGGACTGTGTTCAGCATAATATTAATTAGCCATTAATTTGAGGAGGTGTATTGTTGATTTGTCTGCTATTCTCAATGTATGATGGATTATAATGGCAGTTTGTTATCCATTTGCATACTCTCTCACTATATAAAATATTTATCTGGTTAAATTCAGTACAGAACAGTTTTCACAATAACATATGTTAATGTTCAATCCTTGATATGTTTTATGTATGTTTTATATGTGTATATGTGTGTGTGGGGGGGGGGGGGGGGGGGGGGGATCTAGAAGGGGGGCATGGGGTGGGGTATATTGCATAGTGTTCCCCCCCTCCACCATTAACAAATGGTTCAGCCCATAGCAGGAGCGGCTTTTTTCTTGTCTTCAGTAACAAGCGATGCTTATGATTGTGCCAGAGCACATTTTGAACAACACCATGGGAATTTCGGATTTTACACAGGTGGTTGGATGTTACACTCTGGAAATGGAAGGAAGGTGAGTGTTATTAACCCCCTGTGGTCCACGGACACGCTGCACCTCCAAATCACATGATTGATTTAAGCTGACAAAGCAACAAGCTGCAGCCACGCCGAGTCTCTATTTCAGCCCATATTAAAAGTTCGGACTTCAAAGTTTTTAAATTTTAATTACAGGCCAGTAAATCCAGATTTATTAATATATATATATAAGCCATGCTTTTTTTCTAAATACTGTCGTCACGTTTTTGTGTGTGTGTGTTTTAAGCGTTTTCTAAGGACAGCGCGAAAACAGTAAAGAAAGAAAAAAAAGCCACCGCTTTCCTATCGGTGGAAAAATGTACCATGTCGACCAATTTTTTTTAAAAAAAAGTCAACATGTGGGATTTGGTTGTTTGGGAAGAGGGAAAAGTTTTGGGAGTGACGGTAACGAGAGAGAGAGAGAGAGAGAGAGATTTTAGATGTTGGAGATTTGTGACGTTTAGTGTGGAGTGTATACTTAGTGTGTTGTGTGGTCTTGTGTAGTTGTTCTGTTGTGTAGTCGTTTTGTTTTGTTTTGTGTGCCAGTGAGGGCACTAATGAATGTCACAAAGGCACATTTGCAACGTAAACACTGTCACTAAGTAGAAAACCAGTGGAGTGATACACCTGCTGTTGTCAGGCCTGCAGGTTTATCCCTGTGATGTTCTCCTCTGTGTTTTGGTGGAAAAACTTTTTTTCTTTACTGGCACACATCATCTTATTGCGACACCTGATTGTTCTCTCATTTTAGTTTTAGTAATATTTTTAAATGGTTGTACAAAATGAAAAAAACGGCAGGTGTATTGGCTGCATTTTTAGATAAATAGTTGTATATGTTTACAAAATATGTTTACAAAAATTCAAGTTATAAAAATTTACTCAACATGTCTGTGTTTTTTTTTACAGTAAAAAAATACTACTAGGCTTTTAAGTTCTTTGTGTGATTTCAGATCAGTAATACTAATGCAGTATGTCAGTGAAAAACTAAATTCAGTTGAGCTGAAAAGAATGATACCAAACAAGGCAAGGGGGAAAAATAAAATGAAACAATTTGAGGGTGAAATACAAACGTAAACTCAAAAGGAGTCAAAAATGTCCGGTTGTATTTCAGACCTCAGTGGGTTAATCCAACAAATCATGAAAAATTAGGTTTATATTTTTGTTCATGACAGTGCAGATTTCTGACATTTTGTGTAATTTAAGCTGTAACAATGTGATTGTTTTCTAACAAATAACAGTGTGAAACTTAAGTTAGACTGCGTTTGTAAATGAACCGCCCCATGTTGTGTAGCTTTCTGAATTTTATACTTATTGGGCTACATATTTATTTATTATACAGGCTATACAGTACATAACATCAAAACTCACATGTTTTATGTAACTAAAGTGTTTAATTATGTGGGCTACAGAGAATAATTAAGTTAGAGACTATATTTATATGAAAAACATGTATACTTACTGCATTTGAATCATTTTAACCATATGTGACCACCTGCATATGGGTTTGAAAAAAAAGGCTTTGATTTTGCCACCCCATTTGATTTCTTTGCCACCCTCACGCCACCCTAAGAAAATTTCTCTAGATCCGCCCCTGGGGGGGTTGGTCGATGCACAGGGCATCAACCAGACCAGGCCAGGCCAGGATCGCCGCTGGGGATCATTATTTAAGTTTGAGATAAACAAGTGATTCACACGAAGACAAAATATCTAACGTTTATCTCACATAAGACAAAATATCGAACGTTTATCTCACATAAATGTTGTACACTTATTGATCTGTGTTTAGTTGAACTTGAAGAGTGCATCCTCCACTGAGGAAACTGGCACAATTTTGTAGAAAGTTAAATTGATTCTTCCATTTGCCGATGACTTTATTATATATTACTGACAGCTAAACATAAGAAAAGATGGATAAACAGCTTGATGTGCCTCGGGGCAGGAATATAACACTAAACTCACGGGTTTGCACAACTGTGACGTCACTGCTGTCCTCTGTGTAGTAAA
>CAKLIZ010004685.1:0-13075 GCA_922035795.1 Oreochromis mossambicus | reverse complement strand
TGGAATTCCAATAAAATTGATTCATGTTCGTGGCTGTAATGTGACAAAATGTGGAAAAGTAAGAATACTTTTGCAAGCCACTGTATTGTCTCATCCTTCACTTTTCCTATGTAGCATGTGAAAGAATAGGAAAGCTACTGTCAGCTGCTCCTTTGTCAAAGCAGGTACTTCTGCATGTTTGATTTAGCGTTGTCCGTGTCACTGTTTTCCCAGTCCTGTGTTCCCATTGTTTCTGTATATTCCTGGTCTTTGTCTTTTTGTTCTCTAGATTTTCTACCTTGCTTATTATCTCAAGCATTAAATGCTTGCTTTCACTTTAACTCTGCTTCTTGCATCCTTCATTTGGCTCTAGTCACGCAGTGGTGCCTAACATTAGTTCCATTGAAAATGAGATAACACAACCAACATCATCAAACTTTTTAACCCTGTAAAGCCTGAGCCATGAAATAACTTATTTTTTATTGATTCTTCTGAAATTTAAAAATAAAAACTTATCTAAATTTCAAATATATAGTACTATATAGTCTTAAAATCTCATGTATCAAATATGATACATCTGGTGTTATAGAATTAAGTGGCTTTTTAACATTAGATATATTTGGTCATTTTATACATGTAGATTTCAGTTCCTTAAATAACTACATCTTATGGACATTGGCTTTTTTTGACATATTTGTACATCAACCATTTGAAAATATCCCAACACATAAAACTGGAATCCTTGAAGCAAAATGAAAATATTATTTTTCACACAATATCAAAAATTAAAGGGAAAATGACAACGAAAGTAATTTTTGTTTATATTTATTACAGACTTTGGCTTGATTACTCAGACTTTGGAAAACATCTTGTTTCATTATATTAAAAAAACCCAAATTTCAGCAGATTTCTTTGAAATATAATTTAAATGAGGGGAAAAAAACCTAAATGTGATCTGTTGGCAGAGAGTGATATTAGCTTTTTATTGAGGCATAAAAGTAAAGGGGAAAAATGTCCTGAAAGGCAAAACAAGGGAATTATTCTGAAAGGTAAGACAACATAACCGTATTTTGTCATTGATTTTGTTTCGGTAATCACTGATAGGTAAAATTATGACTGAAATAAAAGATGAATTTTACTGCATACAACACATGTAATATTATTCTGTATAAATTGTGTTAAAGAATATCTACCAATCTTGGATTTTTAAGTGGTTTCTTGCACTTAAATTTCAGTGGGACTCATGTCTTGGCTCTGACTCCAGTTACCCCGCAGTGCCTCATTTCTTCTGTAGCCACTGTTTTGATGGATTTGCTGGTGTGCTTAGGTTGAAATGCACCTCCACTTCCCTTTAAACCTTCAGATAGTCTCACATTATCTTCAAGCACTCCTTCGTATGATGTAGGATTCATATTTGAATGACCGCAAGCTGCCCATTTCCTAAGGCACTGAAGGGGCCTCAAACCATAACATTTCACAGCTGGTATGATCCTCTCCTGGAGGCTGTCTCTGCTCTGTGCCAAACATGCGTCCTAACTCTGAGCTCCAGCAAGTCGCACATTTTTTCCACAGGGTCTGCTCTTTGTCTGCGTATTCACACACACAAACCATTGTTTGCTCAGAGGTTGTTTGTGGACAGCAAAGGCTCTTCTCCTGGCATGCCTTGCATACAGGTCCAATTTTCTAACTGCAGAAGCAACTCGGTTACCTGCAGATTTCTTCCTGACATTTGTGTTCCTTCAGTTTTCTTTTTGCATCAAACAGTTTGCTGTTGGTTTGAATTTTGAATTTTCTGGGCCTGGCAGTCCTGCACAGTTTGGGAGTCACTTTGAACTCTCCACCACTTGTACATCATTTTCCTTGCAGTCTAATGATTTATTTCAAATTATTACAGACTCCACAGTCTTTTTCCTGAAGAGTCTAGGGAGCTCTTTAGATCTTGGCCTAATGGCGCACCATATTTCAGTGGCAGAAAGACCAGCAAGAAGTTTAAAATAAGACTTCTGCCACTCCCACAGGCGGCTCTGATAATCAGCACCTAACCTAAACCATCAAATCTAACAAATATATAACCCAATATAAGCCATACTTTTTCCATGTGACTGCTTCATTTATGCCATAAATTACCATGTTAACTAATAAATGTCCATTTATGGAGTCATTTGTTTTATCACCATTATTAACAGGCACCGTTTCAAATATGTTTAAATGACTGATTAGACTGCTGGAGGAAATCATTCCCACATCATGTTATAATTTTACAATTTATTAATATTTAATAGGGCATTTTTTACTCTGCACAGCCAAGTTATTGTATTATATTCAACTTTCACGTGTTATTCTACCGAATTTCATTTAGATTTTCACTTTTGGAGATCCTTTGTTATTTTACTTTATTTTTTTCTATTTAATTGAGCTCTTTTACGATTTAGATTTTGAACTTGAGGATCTATTCTGCTTTGTCTTACAGTCACGTGGAAAAAAACATCTTGTTTAAGTTCAAGCTTTATGTATCAGGACATAGTAAAACATCATCTGGTTTACAGGCCTCAGTTAGTATGTTAAATGTTAAAATTCATGACAGCATGATTTTAAAAAAGCTGAATAAGTAAGGCTTGAAAGACTTTTTTCTTTTCCTAAAAGAAACGTGGCAGCATGGCTTAGGTTTGCATCTGGAACAATGTCCTGTGGACAGATAAAACCAAAGTGGACATTTGGTCATAAAGCACCACCCCTGGCAAAACCCACACACAGCATATCAACAGAAACACCTCATACCGATTGCCAAACGCAGCAATCGAGGAGTCGTGATTTGCGGTTGCTTTTCAGCCATAGGACCAGGGCAACTTGCCATCATCGAGTTGACCGTGAACTTCACCGTAAACCGAAGTATTCTAGAGTCAAATGTGAGGAACGTCTGAAAAAATAAAAGGATCAAGGTACTGATTTGTGTCAGGACTTTAAGAGAGCTGTGAATGAAAGAATGCCCACAAAGCAACGCTGTAACGAAGAGCGGGCCAAAATTCGATGATGAGAGACATCGACAAATTTAAGCAGGAAACAACTACTTCAAGTGATTCGACAGGCTGCTGAATCTTCGTCTTTGTTAAATAATGACGCGGTCTAATATGCCATAGATTGCTGACGTGCTAATATGTCCTGATGGGTAAACCCTACAAACAAGACTGTATCTAATTTTCCTGAGTGCTTCTCCTTTATTTAAGCTGTCCTGTAACAAGTTGTGTTTAAACAGGGTTCGTACGCCTTTTTCAGGGTCAAATTCAAGCACTTTTTAAGCACTTTCAAGGTACCTTTTCAAGCTTTTCCAGCACCCCCCCCCCCAAAAAAAGAAAGAAAAGAATGCATGTTTCAATTCGCATCACCTCAGTAAGACCATGTGAAAAGACACCTTTGCTCCCCTTTTGTTAAGACATAGAAAAATACCCCACATAAAAATACTGCAAAAGGAAACGGCCGCCTTATATACATAGTGTATAAACTCAAAATGCACATTTCACTTAAAAATTAAGATGTGAAAATGTGAACAAATCAACTTGTTAGATATTCTTCTCCTGTTGAAAAAAACAACACCAAAAAAAACAAAACAGAAAAAGTCTTCTCATCAAATATTGATGCTTCTTTCCTGTGTGATAAAAAATAGATGTTTGTTTGTTTATTTTTAAGTTAATTCCCAATAAAACTGTTTTATTGCTAACTACATTGCTGTCTGTATTATTGCTGAAGTCCTAAATGATCACCTTTAAAGTGTTTGTGCTAATAACATCATGTCAGACAGGCATGGAGAACAGCACTGACTGAGAGGCTTTGAACAGATCACATAGTTCAATTCAACATATAAGACTTTAAGAATGCACAAGCATCTACTTAAAATCTAATTTATCATCCGTGATATTATTATGTACAATTCCAATGTATTTTGTTCATCTCCCTTAAATAAACAGGCAGCCTTAAAGTATGAAATATTCATATACAAATACACATAAATGTATGTACTGTCTGAGTGGCTGATAGTGTCCCACAGGCCTCAGTGTGAGCTTGAAGACATTTATAATGTTTAAGGAGTTTAATGTGTAGGTGCTGACGATAAACACATTTTGAATGAAAGCCGGGGAACTTTGGTAGGACAGAAACAATCGGCTATTCTTTGTGACCATATGGATCGGTCCCTCATATTACCATTGTTTCACCCAAAGGCACCAAGTTAATACTTAAAAAAGCTGCAGCAATACACACAAATAGAAACAGTACTTGGTGACAACTTTGCTTTTAGCCTTTAACCCTCTGGTGTCCAGGGTATAATTGGTCATTTTTGACTACTTTTGATTTGGCCTCTATATTTCACCTTTACCTTTACCTTTCACCTTTATTTCAGCACAATTTATCTAAATTCAGACATAATTTAAAATACGAGTAAAAAGTGATATTTTTGACTGTAAAAACCACAAGCATGTTTAAGGAATCATTTTCATAACTTGATATGCAAATTGTACATTTTTTTTTAAAAATATGCACAAGTTTTGCAAACAACAAAGTTATATGGTACTATTTACCTAAAAAAAAAAAAAATGCAGCCAAGGCTCAGACGTTTTTTATATAACCATTTAAAACTATTTACAGAACAATCAGGTGCTCTGTGTCAAATAAGAAGGCACACAAATTATTTATGCAACTCCAAAAAATAGTTTGTGTCCACTATAACACAGATGAGAACAGCACAGGGATAAACCTGCAGGTTTGACGGCAGGTGTGTCACTCAGCGTTTACACTGCAATCTGCCTTTGGTGGCTTTTTTGCAGCAACTGTGACATTCACTAGTAGAACTGACACACAAAACAAAAACTACACACTAACTACACAAGACAACACACTAACTTGAGACTCCAAACACGGCAAACGTCACAAATCTCTCACGTATCAAAACTCTCTCTCTGTCTTTCGCTCATTCGCTCTCTCTCTCTTTCGCCGGTCACTCCTAAAACTTCCCCCTCTTCCCAAACGACCAAATTGCACATGTTGCCATATCATTTTTTGATTGGTCAACATGGTACATTTTTCCACCAATAGAGAAGGAGTGTTTTTTCTTTTTTCACTCACAAGCAAAGAGTGTTTGCTAGCGCTCTCCATAGAAAACGCCGTTTTTTACCGTTTCTTCCCGGAGTAAAGCCACTGTTTTATTAAAAACAAAAAACACCGGTTTTACGTGGCCTATCAACACAGTTTAAACACTGGTATATAGCTTGAAGTCCGCACGTTTGACCCAAGTTGAAATGGAGTCTCTGGGTCCGTCGACCCCTGAGGGTTAATCAGAAAGCCTTAAGTTAGCTAGTTATGTATCGGGCTAATGTTTAAAGCTTTCACTTGAGTAAATTAACTCATATTACTGCTAAGTAATGTTAGCTAAGTTCACAGCAAATAGCGCTGCCATACTGCATCACACTCAGTGCATTTCAATCATTTCTCCAGCGAGTTTGATAGCTAGCAAAATAATCATAATTTTAAAAAATAGCATGCATAACGTACACGTACTGGAAAATTATTTACTAGCACTCACCTATCATGCGACTGGAGAGCGCAAACTCCGCCACTGTCGTTTTCCATCAAACACTCTTTAAAAGAGCAACCTACAGGTATGTTAGCGCACTCATCCCCGACTGGCCGAGGGAGGGGCGGGGTCATATATTGAAACAGACGCAAGGCAGCCCAGGCAGGGAAATTTTGCTTTTACATTTTGCGACTCATTTTTATTTCTCTGTCCGATAAGAAAACTATTTAATCAGATAGTTATTTGTGGTGAATGAAATACAGTTACATTTTCAAGCACTTTCAAGCACCACATCTGTAATTCAAGCACTTTCCCAACCTTGAAAAGACAACATTAAAATTCAAGCATTTTCAAGGATTTCAAGCACCCGTACGAACCCTGTTTAAAGCTGCTGTAACACAATAATTTCACAGTAGTTGATTAAATAAATTATTTCATCTTCATCTTATCTTGTAATCTATCATATTATGGCAGGTGCTTTGTTTTTAATACACAGAGTGCGAAACTGAACGCAATCTCCTGACACACAATTAAGACCTCGGGAACACTTGCCTGGCTCGTCTAAAAGCACCTCTGTGCCACAGGCCGACTCAGGGGATTAAACCGTCGACCTTCCCGCATGCTGAGTCACATGTTTGTCCTTCAGGCGTGTCACGAGTTTTTATGTTTACATTTATGTTTCACCCTCCCGTCACTCACTTGACGCCCTTTTTGGTGACGATCCTGGTGGAGGAAGCGTTGAAGACCTTCTCAAACCGCTGCAGCTTGAACCAGTCCATCCTGCAGGGAGACACAATACGCTCATCACACAGCACAAAAACCTGCTGCTCAGTCTGCCGTGTCTGCCTGTCTATCACGCACCGTTACATAACAGCTGTGCCAGCATGTTTCCCGCTGCTCGGCTAGAATCAAACCACATAGGAGCATGTCTACAAAAGCTCGCATTTCTGAGTCACACATGTCAAATACCAAACATTTAAAAAAAAAAATGCATGACATGGTGTTTTCTTCCCTGAGAAATTAAGAAAAGAGTCTCTATAAGAAGCCTGTTACATGCTGGACACAATGAACACAACTTGTCTGCAATTTAATGCAATCCAACACAAAAAATGTAGCTTAAAAAATTACCGGAAAGACAATAAAACCTCAGTGAAACCATCTTATTAAAAATAAAAGCTACAATCTTTTTCCTTTATGACTTTTCTGTGTGACTTATTAACAAAAATAGCAAATAGAGTGATGAAATAAATAAATCTCTTTGTCGCTCATCTTCTGCTTTCTTTTTTTAATAATTTCTCTTTAGATTTCTTCTTAATTTTGCTTGAAATATTACCACAATCTTACAAAATCTTATCAGGTTTTTTTTTTTTTTTTTTTTTACAAATAAATTAAATCTCCTTCCTGAAAACGTTGGGCCAACCAACAAAACAAAACAGCACATATTAACATAATTTCCTAATGGCCTTTGAAATCAGTGGGCTCTGTCATAACTGGCCACAGCTGAATATGAAGGGTTGCAAGATGATTAGCCATTAAGGAGGGAAAAAAGAAAAGAAAATTACCTTTAATTTTAAGGCCATTTAACTCTCTTTTTGTCTTGTAAAATATTTGACATTTTCTCGTCATCGGGGTGATAAAAATGACTCAAATTAAACACTTAAAGAAGGTAAAACTTGGCTTTCAAGTGCTAACAGGAATGTGTCACCTCTGATGAAGGGCTGCAAGTTGCCATTTTTTCCCTGTTTGAATGGGTCACAAGATAAAAAAGGGTGGGGAGCGTGAACGCCATTTCAAAGCCTTTTCCATGACTTGGACTTGAGACAGCTTGATGTCCCCTCATGTCCAGAGTTATGTCTTTGAACACTCTCAAACATGCCGCGTATAGGAGGAGAAGCCGTGTTTGTCAGAAAGTTCCATTAGAACATAAAGAAAAGAAAAACTAACGTGTCATAACTGCGCTGAAGGGAGGATGTGGCGACAGTTGATCAATTAGATCAAATGGCTACTTCCTAGTTCGTGAATGGACATTCAACACACACACACACACACTACAATGATCTGTTCAATAGTTTAAACAGCATGCTGAGGAAAGATGTCAAAGGTTTGCACACTGTTTGGCTCCAATTTAACGATACTTGAACAAAGTATCTTCTTTGGACATGTGTTGCTTAGCTTTCTGTGTATCTCGCACCTAAGAGACGTTGTATGGATTTGTGTAGGTCTGAAGGAATATTGTAAGATGAGCAGGAAATTCGATGAGGGGCACATTGTGATTTATTTAGTCTATTTTATTCTACAGTTAGAGCAGGATCAGGTGAACTTGAACCATCCATAAGTTATGCTGCTATAGGCTCATGACGCTGGAAGACTTCCCACGATACACTGAACACTTCTTCTTCACTCCATATAGAGTTGGTTTATATGCTGCTATTATATTATCTAATTATTATTAATAATGTCATAAACTTTTTTTCTTCCCTCTGCTGTGGCGTGAGTTTTGTCCTGCTTGCTGTTTGTGGTCTCTGTGTGTTATACCTCTGTTTTCCCCTCATTCCCTAACCGGTCATCGGGACTTCTTCTCCCCTGCTGTGCTTTGCTTATAAGGAATTGCTGGTCTTCCTTTCTCTAATACTGCAGGGACTTGATCTCACAAAGAACCTAGAAAATGAAGATTGTTTTTCTGTATAGTCTCTGAAATAACTTGTCGTTAAAGATAAGACTCACAGAGTCAAGATCTTCTGTGCAGCCATTAGCAACATCTCCTCACAGCAAGCAGGACCTTTCCGAGGCCGTTCTGTGTGGAGTCTGCATGATCTCGCTGTGCCCAGCGACATGCACATTAGAATAACTGGTGATTCTAAAGCAGCCGTGGATGTAGATGGTAGATGAAGCGCTTAAAGTATAAAAAATAAAT
Organism: Oreochromis mossambicus; assembly: GCA_922035795.1. Lineage (NCBI taxonomy): Eukaryota > Metazoa > Chordata > Actinopteri > Cichliformes > Cichlidae > Oreochromis > Oreochromis mossambicus. Next base: position 4,619 of record CAKLIZ010004685.1, on the reverse strand, counting down.
AAATGTTTGGGTAAATTGTTTTGGTCAGCACTACATAACTGCAGTTCCATTTCGATGTGACGCCACATTTTCCTTTCTTCTTTTTATCCAACCTGCTATCAATATAATCGTCTAATCTTTTTACTACTTTTATTCTTTTTTTTAATACTTATTTTTACAGACACTTTGTGTTTTGCATATTGTATCTGAAAATGCATTCTGTATCGGTTTATCAGACTTTACATTTTCTGTTGTTTTGCCGTTGGTGTTAACATCCATCAGATCTCCAGTGAACCGCAGAGGGTTGGGGTTAAGTTGCATTTTAGCCACAAGCCAAAAGAGACTATTTTCAAAAAGTAGACGATGCTGCCTGTTATTCCTCCATAGTTCTTCTCTTGTAATATTTCTATTTGGTCGTGCAGATGGAATTACTATACAAATGGGTTGATGTGAACCTAACCCTAACCAGAACCTGGTAGGCCTTAAGAGGTAGATTTCTGGCTTTCCGTACAATTTCTTGCTTTTGTGTCTCTGTCAGAACAATGCGAATTAATTATAAGAAGTGAGATTTAAACACTTTGTCTTAAAAAGCCCACAACGACATGTTTATATGTCGCTGTGGAATGTAAACACGTGATAAGAATGGAAATGACGTCAGTACAGAAGGCAGTATTCAAACACCACCAAAGGAACAATACCAGCAGTTCACTAGTCTGTCAATATTTAACATGTAGCACAAACCTCCCTCTCTACAGCTCAGTACTGTCTTGAAACAGCTGGGCACAGCTGTAGCATCCAGTAAACGATACTTAAGCAGTGTATTTGTTGCTGAATATTTCCCTCTGTTGATTAATGCTTGCTGCATTACCGAGCCGCATGACGGAAATGTGGCACTGCCTCCAATAAAAACACTACCTTTAACACCGATATTAGTAAATCTTTTAGTTTTTAATGTGACTTGTTAATATATACTATGATGAAAGCACCACTTTACTGCTACAGCAACAAGACAAAGCAAAGACCCTCCAGCGATGGCTTCAGACCTGACTGCATGCGCTGCATCCAGCCTCTGCTTTGTCTTATTAAAACTGCCTCATGGAAATATTCAATCGCCTCCTTGCAGGTTATGTAATGTAGACAAAGTCCTCTTGCTGTGCGGTGTAGTAGTAGGAGACAGTTATTGACTTTTTTGGGTGCCACATTTAATGTTTTCTCTTGCTTTAAAAACTTTTCAAGGAGGCAGGTATTTCTGTAACTAGGGCAACAAAGAATAGCACTGGAAATCGTTCATACTGAGTCAGTCTAAGAGGTAAAACCTGTGCTTAATAGAGAAGTCCCTCAGGTGAAGGCCACGTAAAACCAGATCAACCGGTCACAGAGTAAAGGTTATGTAACGAAAACAGAAAAACAATAGCATACAGAATGTGCTTACTCATAATGGAAACCGATGTCATGATTTCCAACCAGTACAACCAGTTCCGTGTCAGTGGAGTGTCTGAACATCCTGTGGAAGCGACGCACATCGTCCTCCCAGTGCTGTGGACAGAACAACATGAACACAGCTGAAGTTTCAGGCCTCAAACAAGAAAAACTCCCCGGAGAAGCTCACGAGCATTAATGGGATCTCTGAGGGTCGCCCGGCGGCCCCCATGGGGGGGCTGAGATGAGCTGCTTTGATTCAGATTCAGTTTTGTTTCTACGGGGCCGAAACCGCACACAGAAACAGCCTTTAATTGCATCAGTGCTGTGGGTTTCATACGTTGTGTCTCTTATTTATAGAATTTATAGGATGTGGGGATTTGGAGCGGTTTTCATCTCTGATTTGACCACATTTTCAAACTTGAAATTTAACTATTTATTAATCAGTAGGCGATTTAGGGGATTAATGAGTGTGTGGGAAAGTATTTGAATAAAAAAAAGCTGAAGATTTGATTCTTTTTAATAATTTTTAGTGAAACAATATTTGGTTGTCTGACTGTCGGATAAACAAAGCCGGCAGTTTTTCAAACATTTAAAGAAAAAAGAGTGAAAGGAAAATAAAAGGAACTAAAACTATAGCTTGGTGTGTTTCTCTGCTTTTAAGCATTCATTGTTTCTGCAAACTCACAGCGCTGAATCCTCCAGGAAGACGACTCAAACAAGTCATAAATCAAGCACATAACACCAAATATCATCTGTTTCAAGTTCTTCTATTTCATGATAAGCTGCTTTTTCTTCATTTTTAACACTGTATGTTCAATATCTTTTGGTTTTTGGACAATTTCTGGGGCTACAGACAAAATAAATACTTGGTAGATTTACAGAATGAGCAAATAGTAGATTATTTTGCTAGCAGAGTGGTCTTTAAAGTCAGTTGTCAGGCGAATATGACTCCTTCGCCTTGGTTTTCATTCAAAACAATCAGATTGTTGACAGAAAAGAAACCAAAGATATTTGACCGCAGCTTCACGTTTTTAGACGTTCTCGCTCTGCAAATTTAAAACTGGTGAATGATATTTGAGAGCATGCTTCTTTTTCTTTTTTCAAGACTACAACAAAAAACGATGAAGTATTTGATCAGTTAGGTTGCTCGCACAATGAACGGTTATGGAACTATTGGTCACTCATCAGGCAAACATCCAACACGGTTCCTGAGTTTGGGGTGTGAAATGTGCCGATTTGTTTCTATATTACTCTTTATACTGATTTATTTAAACAAGTAGGGTCTTGGACTGTTAGCAGAGCAAAATGGGGGCAATTTTGCACCATTTATTGCTCTTCTAGTATATTTTATTCTGTGTGCAAGCTATCAGCTCTAAATCCTTCGAGGGGAAGCCAGTCACGTTGTGAATCAACCACAATTGCTAAAATCATCATGCTTTTCTTTGTTTCACATGCCACTGTACATTGAACACCTTTGCCCTTGTGGCCAGTTTTCTAACCACGATAAATATTTTCAAGATGTCCTCTTAAGATGGAGGGGGAACTCCTCAGACACAAATGAGGCAAATGATTAGTCAGTCAAAGAAATAAATGACAGACTGATCTATTCACCTGCTGCAGATCAACTCTCAGTACTCTCAGTGTGAATTCAAACACGCAGGCCCTTCCTCTTTTAACACAATACAAATTAAAAGAGTTGCCATTCAAAGAGTGAAAATGAGGAGGAATCAGCCAGTGGGTGGGTGGAGGGGAAAGTAGATTAGAGGAGATTTCACTGTCTGAGGCTTTGTGTTGTGTTCCTCTCGCTCCACTTGCTTCTATCTGTCTTGACAGATCCCGTTTTATAACCCAGTAATAGATTTCTGAGCATTCCCAGAAGCTTCCCCCCAGCACACCAGGATGGATGTACCACGGCGGGCTAAGAGGATACCTGGTGCAGCTGTTTTCCTCAAAAACCTGCAGCCTCTGGGGCCCGGATGGTAACAAGACTATGATTATTATGACCAGAGAACACAGAGCTTCTGCTCTGCATCCACATACTCGAACATCATCATAATTATCATGAGGGGGGGTGCAGCGCAATGCAAGAAGGAAAACAGGGAGCTCTACGTTACCTTCTGCGAGCTCCACTTGCCTTCGTCGAAGATATCCCCGAGAATAAAGACTATCTCGGGCCTGAGCAGCCACAGAGCGGTCTGGAAAGCCCTCTCCATCTGCCATTCCCTGCGCGTTTGGACACAAGTCAGCGTTATTGGATGTTGCTGTTTACAAATCACTCCTGCAGAGCCCCGGGCACAGACGGACGGATGGAGGGCAAATATATATGAGAATACATGCAAATGAATTATTACCTCCTCAGCTTGTCAAACCAGTGTCCCCCGACGGCTCCGAGGAGGTGCGTGTCCGACAGCACCATAGCGCGGACCGCAGAGTCCACCGAGTGGCCGTCGATGCCCTCTCCGCCGCGAGCATGGCTGATCTTCGGCCAGGCGCACTTGAGGATGGTCGGAAAGTAGATGAGATACTCGCAGAAGAAGAAGGCGCCGCCGACCACCCCAATCAGCACCACCGCAACCACCCATTTGACGCTAAACCTCGGCATTTCTTTGTTATTCGGCTTTTGGGATGCCCTGAACTGGCGCACTGGCGGTGATGGAGCGGTCCATGAGGCATCTTCACCTCTTCCAGACCCCACGGTTTAGGTCTCCAGCCGCGTGATGCTCATGGCAAGCTCCACTGGATAAAAACAGGCTTCGCGTGGAGTCCGGTTGATTCCGAAAATAAGGGAAAGAAAAACAAAGTTTTAAAATGCGCCCTGATTTCAGGGGAACAGCAGCGAGAGAGAGCGAGCAGCCGCCAGCCGCTGTTTCTAAATCACAGGCTCTCATGCGTTAAGCTGGAAACAACACATCCGGTGTGTGTTTTCAAAATAAAACGGGTAACACGATATCTAGGGCACACAAAACTGCATGCTTTCTGTAGTATATAGTATATATTTAAGAGTGCAGGCTTTCTTAAAGTTCAGAAAGTTTCTAAAACTTAAATTATTCTGGAACTAATTTAAAATCCTCTGGATTCAGGCTCCACACTGGGCCAAGCCTTTATGTATATGCCTGTAGTCCAATTAGCCTACAGTGTCTTGATGCATTCTCAATCATTCAGGAAAGTAAATCTCCAAAAAGTTGATTCTGTTCATCTGGACGTAGCGTTTTGTGGGA
>CAKLIZ010004684.1:0-13080 GCA_922035795.1 Oreochromis mossambicus | reverse complement strand
AAATCTAACCCTTTTTGTACAAAGGTAACTGAACCTTGTATTACATTCATGTAATAATAAAACAACATTAGTACATGAGAATACAAATATTATTTATCAAACATTTCCCATGTGTGGAACTAATAAAGGTTTATCTTATCTTATTACATTTTGAATTCTAATTCTAAATAAAGTGAAAGGGGTGAAAGAGAATAAAATAATTATTTTCTGTTGCCTACACTGTAGAAGGTGACTTTGTCTCCACACCTAAACAGTAAAATGAGCACAATCAGGGGTTACACTGGGTTTCAGTCATGGGGAAACCTGAGATCTGTACAGTGGCTCAGCATGGGGGGAAAATATTCTCACTCACAATAATTTCTAACATGAGCTTCAGTAGATTTTCGTAGTTTGGTAGGCTGTGATCAGATGAGCTGCTGTTCTCTGTGGATGTACACAACTGAATTCAACCAGATGTCAGCAGATGTTTTACAACCCATCCTGGCTGATTTCCATTTCCTACACTGACAGCACACTGTTTATGCTGTCTTTATTCTAGACTGTATACAGTATGCATGGAGGTGGAATTCAGTGAATGAATCTCAGCCTCATTATCTTAACTTTAAATTCATCTTGCTACATTTGATGTAACCTAACTGGCCACGAGCAGCAGAGTCACTGTGCCCCAGTCACACACAGTGCTTTACTTTAAATCCATTATATTTTTTTAATCTTGTACTAAGGTTGCATTGCTTTAATGTAGAGCTGGGCGATAAAACGATAACGATATGTATTGCGAAATAACTTTTTCTCGATAGAAAAATTAAACTATTGCGATAGGCCTCATCTCTCTTATCCTCTTAAAAAAAAAAAGAACAGCCAATCCAAATTAAGCAGTGCAGAGCCGAACCAATCACAGCCGCAGCGTCACGTCACGTGACTTGTTACGTACAGCACAAGTGCCAAGGCGCACATGTGTATTTGTTTTTGCAGCCGTGCAGCCCGGGTAATGAAGGAAAGGAGTTTGCCGACTAGAGAAAAATCAACTGAGAGCGTGAGCGAAGGTTACCGAAGAAAAAACCAATGATGGTTCCAATGCCGGAGAGCTTGTCGAACGGAAGGGCCACAGAAGTTCCGTAGTGTGAAGGTATTTCGGCTATTTCAAGTCTGACAAAAACAGAGTAGCGCGCACTGTAAATTGTGCTGAAAGCAAGTCTGGAAATACAATAAACCGGTGCATGCTCAATTTCTGAATGAAAGCGCTAATTCGTCATTCGGCTTTTGTCAGACTAACTGTTAAAACTGTTTGAAAAGCTAACCTATACAACAAGGAGAGATTGAGAATTTCCTTTTAGTTCTCAGTTTATTTGATATTGACAAAAGTTAGTCAATTTTGTCTGTTCTTCTGTAAAACGACCTAAGATTTATTTTTAGAATTAATATTTTGTTTCTAAGTGGAATTAACAATTTAGTGGTCTGTTTTGTTTGTTCTATTTTGAAACTTAAACGCTTTAGCGGCTGCCCTTTGTATAGTTTGCAATATTTGCCTTTATTTATCTGAAACTGAAGTCTCATGTTCCTTAAGTACATCTGCCCTGTTGAACTTATTATGGGAAATAAATATTTAAATCAAAACAAGCTGCTAATTATTTCACATTTTACTTGTGAGCAACGGCACATTTAAATCTTACAAATATAGTTATTTGGCTTATATCGTGATATATATCGTTATTGCCTGAGATGAAAAAAAACATATCGTGATATGAAAAAATCTTATATCGCCCAGCTCTACTTTAATGTAACCTTTCAATAACACTGTCTACCCTTTGCATAACATGTCATAATATGAGACCAAACATAGCGTCACATGTGCAGAACCAATATCTGTTTTAGAAACAAGACTGACATGTGAGCAGTCCTTACCTTTACATCTACATCTCTCTTTTCCACTCCTGTCCTGTCTTTTCTTTCAACCAACTTCATCACAGATGAAAAAATCTCACACTCTTTTCTCTCCCTGTGAAATACAGCAGCTGGACCTTTAGCTAGCAACACACTGGGATAGGCTTAAGTGGACCTGCAACCCTGAATTTGTTTTGGTAGAAGACAACAGATTGGACACCCCTGGTGTAAGGGCTAGGGATGGGTATTGATAAGATTTTAACGATTCCGATTCCATTTTCGATTCTGTTTAACGACTCAATTCTTTATCGATTCTCTTATCGATTCTTGTTTTTAAAAAGGAGAACACTAAGGTCGATTAGCTTAGAACTGTTTTATATCTTCTCTTTCAACAAGATAGAAATTTAGGAGTAACATGGCCTTACAAACCCAACAGTGAGATCTTAAGAGATCCACAGCCTACGGCTCTTCAATGGGGTGTCACAGGGTCCCCGGGGAAAATTGTAAACGTAAAATAATAAAATAAATATTCTTCTGTAGCAATAACAAAGTATAACATAAATTATTCTGTAGCAATTACACAAGAATATTAAGTAATGTCCCTGCCTACAATTAAACACATTCACTTACCATCTGCTGTGGCAAATGGCTGCAAGGTTTTGACCACGTCACTGCTCGGTGACATTCGGGCCTGAAAAGAGACGCTACCGGTAGACTGCAGCAACAACTGCCAGCGAGCGCCAGCCAGACTCTGTCTGTCTGTCTCATCATGGTCACCTAAATGCACAATGGCAGGTTTTGTAATAAAGCAGATCGCGCTAACATAATATGCACTGTTAGTTGATTATTGACCTGCCGCATTAACGGGAGATGACGTGCAAACGTTACCGCTGCTGCTGCTGGGTTGAGATTCACGAGTCCGGAGCGGAATTAAAGACATTCATTTAAGTTCATCGTAGGGCTGTGCGATATGACCAAAATCTCATATCCCGATATTAAGACATCTATCGTCCGATAACGATATAAATCACAAAAATGTAACATTTTCTGTAAATTCTGTGAATGTCGGGCAGCTCGACTTGCGTGAAGTATTTCCAGCTGGGCGTCGCATACCTGGAGTCGAGTGTTTTAACTGATGCATGAAACGATACATTTTTAGACATAGGTTGTAACGGCCGCCGTTTTCTTTGTGAGTATTTATTACACAGCGTGCTGCGGGGAAAAGCCTGTTCTAACGTTTGAGTCTAAGGTTTATTTTTTAGCACCTGATGGCTCTTTTTTGCTTCTCATCCGTAAATACTCTGCATCTTTCACGTGATTCAGTTTATTTTGAAAAGTCTCAACAGGATCTTGAGCTTTATTGTGAAAGGTTTATGTGGAAAATAAACATGCGGACACGCGGTGGTTTTACCGTCGTTGTTGCTAACGACAACGCATAAAAACAAGCGCTTGTCCATCTGTAGTGTGGTTATATTAAATATAAGAGAAAGAGAGAACTTTAGGAAATTAATATAGCCACTACAGTGACCATCAAAATAATGAAAAAATATTGCCTTAAACAGTTTATTTTACAACACCACGAAACAAACGATAGCGTAAAATGAAACGATAGACGTTTTTATATCGTCATCCGATATATATCGTTATATCGAACAGCCCTAGTTCATCGCGTGTTTTGTGAGCAAATGCTTTTGCATATTCGTAGTGTTTCCTCCCTTAATGAAATATCTACTTTGCAAGTATTGCAAGTTGCCCTGTTGTCATCCGTTCTCGTAAAGTATAAACAAACTTTTAAGCGTTTGAGCCGCTTAGGCACCGTGTTTCCTGCCAGGTACGCTCCGACGCTCCGCAACGTGGTGACGTCATTCGGGGCGACTGGAATCGATAAGGGAATCGTTTGCAAAAATGGCAAACGATTCCAAGGAATTGAAACAGTGGGAACCGGTTCTCAACAAGAACCGGTTTTCGATACCCATCCCTAGTAAGGGCTCTCCAAACTTTTTTCACTGAGGGCCACATACATAAAAATATAGGAGGGGCTGGGCCACTTACTAGAAATTAGGTATACCGTGGCTTGCAAAAGTATTCGGCCCCCTTGAACTTTCCCACATTTTGTCACATTACAGCCACAAACATGAATCAATTTTATTGGAATTCCACATGAAAGACCAATACAAAGTGGTGTACACGTGAGAATTGGAACGAAAATCATACATGATTCCAAACATTTTTTACAAATAAATAACTGAAAAGTGGGGTGTGCATAATTATTCAGCCATAATTATTCAGGTATGTCTCTACCAGCTTTGCACATCTACAGACTGAAATCCTTGCCCATTCTTCTTTGCAAAACAGCTCCAGCTCAGTCAGATTAGATGGACAGCGTTTGTGAACAGCAGTTTTCAGATCTTGCCACAGATTCTCGATTGGATTCAGATCTGGACTTTGACTGGGCCATTCTAACACATGGATATGTTTTGTTTTAAACCATTCCATTGCTGCCCTGGCTTTATGTTTAGGGTCGTTGTCCTGCTGGAAGGTGAACCTCTGCCCCAGTCTCAAGTCTTTTGCAGACTCCAAGAGGTTTTCTTCCAAGATTGCCCTGTATTTGGCTCCATCCATCTTCCCATCAACTCTGACCAGCTTCCCTGTCCCTGCTGAAGAGAAGCACCCCCAGAGCATGATGCTGCCACCACCATATTTGACAGTGGGGATGGTGTGTTCAGAGTGATGTGCAGTGTTAGTTTTCTGCCACACATAGCGTTTTGCATTTTGGCCAAAAAGTTCCATTTTGGTCTCATCTGACCAGAGCACCTTCTTCCACATGTTTGCTGTGTCCCCCACATGGCTTGTGGCAAACTGCAAACAGGACTTCTTATGGTTTTCTGTTAACAATGGCTTTCTTCTTGCCACTCTTCCATAAAGGCCAACTTTGTGCACTGCACGACTAATAGTTGTCCTATGGACAGATTCCCCCACCTGAGCTGTAGATCTCTGCAGCTCGTCCAGAGTCACCATGGGCCTCTTGGCTGCATTTCTGATCAGCGCTCTCTTTGTTCGGCCTGTGAGTTTAGGTGGACGGCCTTGTCTTGGTAGGTTTACAGTTGTGCCATACTCCTTCCATTTCTGAATGATCGCTTGAACAGTGCTCCGTGGGATGTTCAAGGCTTGGGAAATCTTTTTGTAGCCTAAGCCTGCTTTAAATTTCTCAATAACTTTATCCCTGACCTGTCTGGTGTGTTCTTTGGACTTCATGGTGTTGTTGCTCCCAATATTCTCTTAGACAGCCTCTGAGGCCGTCACAGAGCAGCTGTATTTGTACTGACATTAGAATACACACAGGTGCACTCTATTTAGTCATTAGCACTCATCAGGCAATGTCTATGGGCAACTGACTGCACTCAGACCAAATGGGGCTGAATAATTACGCACACCCCACTTTGCAGTTATTTATTTGTAAAAAATGTTTGGAATGGTAAATGGCCTGTATTTGTATACTTTACTAGTCCCTAAGGACCCCAAAGCGCTTTACACATTCAGTCATTCACCCATTCACACACACTGGTGATGGCAAGCTACATTGTAGCCACAGCCACCCTGGGGCGCACTGACAGAGGCGAGGCTGCCGGACACTGGCGCCACCGGGCCCTCTGACACAAGCCATACAGTTATGTTTTTTTATTGTTTTCCTTTCAAAATTAAATTTTTCAGTATGCAATGGGCGGCTTGGTGCTACTTGCTGCAGGAGAGCTTGGATCTTTGGATGGTTAGTGTCAATCAATGATGAAGGCGATGCAGAATGGTGGTGGATAAATGCGAGAACATGGAGGGCATCTTATTTTTGTTCACTAGACATTTTTAATATGTGTTCCATGACCACTTTTTTCCTACCTGAACTACTTTACCATATTATGTATTGACATCCAAATATAAAAGAGACGAAAAAGGGTTCTATGCACTCATATGTGAATCAAATGTATTCATATGTATCAGTCTTTTAAACCTAATTCTTAATATTTTGCATAGTTGTGTCCAGTTCATTCAGACTTGCTGATGCTTGTTTTAATCAGTTCTCATTACCATTGCATTAAATCCCTTCTTATTACACAGAAACTGCCACAGATGTGTGCTGGTAATAATCACTATTCTTTGAGTTTGTTTTAAAGGTTATTAACATGGTTATTACTATGTTATTAATTAAAAACAGGTAGTCTTGACAACAGATAATTAATTGGTAGTAACTTAGAAATTTCCACATTATTATGTTGTTGTTTCTACCTTGTTACTCTACTATTACCACTTTATTAGTGAGATGTGCTTCCGAATTAACCAGCTTTTGAGCCCTTATTATCGAATTACATAAATTCAGTGTAATATTACTTGGCTTTCACCACTGTTTCTGCTATTATATTATGTGAATATTAACTGGCAACTGAGTAGTAGTAACTTATTATTAGCATTATTACGTTCTTATTTCCACCTTGTTACCCCACTGTTACCACTTTATTACCGAGCTGTTAAAGAAAGTCTTACTGTTTTTTTTATTGCTGTTGTTGAAGATGTTCTTCATAACTGCTTTGATTCATGACATTTGTTTTTTTCTTCTTGAATGTAATATATATTTTAAATCTCTGCTCTCACCATGTTGTACAGGAAGTTGAAGTAAATTTTAGTTTCACTCATAAGACCAAGTTTATCTGGATTCGTAGGCTGTTACTTTGTTACTTTGCCCCTGCAGGTGTGCATTATATCCATATATGGACAGTGGGGATAGGAATGTGTTTGCTAAGGTGTTGCAATGGTACTGTGTGTTCTGTAAAACAGGCTGATACACGGGAATACAGGTTAGTTTGGTCTGTGGCTGCTTGGTACAGAGGTCGCTTTACCAACAGAGATTTAACTTTTATATTTGATTTTTTGATTTTTGAGAAACTTACTTTTGTAAAACTTTTTGTTTGAGTGTCATTAAACAGCAGGTTTCTTTTTACCACTGGAAAAAAAAGAGACCTCACACTTTTTTAAAATCTTTTAATGGACAATTTTTTGCCCCTGATGATCAGAGGAGTTTTTAAGTGATCCCTTCAGAACAGTAAGTCTTAAATACATTTTTTTTTTTTTTTTTTTTAAGTATCTGATCTGTGACTTACAACAAGTCTGCAGCAGGCAGACAAGCTCTCTGCAGACTATTTGCTGCTGCCTGTCTCTACATGTTTACTATGTGTGTGTTTCTGCTGCTTCTTTGTCCCTCACTGTAAACAGATGTACTGAGAGACTCCTGCACTGATGTTTCATAGGAAAGTCCAAACAGCCTCACTGGTTCTCCATAAAGACAAAGATTTGCTCTCTGTGGCTCCAACACAACTTAAAGACAATCAAAGCTGGACAAAGTTCTCCAGAACAGCTGTGGTTTTATGGAGGCTACAGCTAAATGCTGCCTCCTCCATAGTACAATATACATTTTTATACAGTGACATCATTCTGAACTTTGCGTTTCACCTCTTTTCTCATGATGAACATATTTCTGAATATTCCTTCTGGTAATCCTTCAGTGAGATTACGGTTCTTATTTTGAGTTTAGTGTTTCTTTAGTTCAGTTTATGCAAGTTGGTTCAGTTTTTGTCTTCTTTTCCTTTCAGTCTTTAGTCTTCTGTGTTTCATTGTGTTATTGGTTGTGTGTGAATGCCAGTGCAGTGTGTCCTACAGTTATTAATGAATGATGGAAGAAATCCTCTAGTTCACCTTTGAAAACAGGATTCAGGTGTGTTGGACTTTGTGCTTATATGCAGAATGATAGAACTCTTTAAAATGCACATTAAACACTGAATCAGCACAGAGAGATCAGAAACATCAAGCCTGATCATCTCATTATATAGTGGCCAGTAATCAAAGTGTAGTATATTTGTGACTGATCAGGCCAAATCACATCACTTCCTGCAGAGAGTCCAAACATTTCAGCTTCCTGTGGCTTAAAAAAAAGTGGCATTGAGGCTGAAATACTGGAGGTGCTAAATGTGGCAGATTAAGTTATGATAACATTGGAAAAATGAAAAACGATGATGTCATGTGGAGAATTGCACCACAGAAAATTTTCGATTAATGAACCTTTATTATCAGCTGATAGTAAGTAAAATAAAGCAAACAGACTCATTAATGGTGAAATCATTTAGCTTATTATAATTTCCAATAAAATTATTTTGCACTTTTAAGTTGCCAAATACAGTATTTTTTGGATAATAAGGCACATTAATGCACCTTATGGTCTGAAAAATACGGTATTTAACCTGTAATAAAATTTGTAATAAAGTAACAATATTCATTACTAATAAAACATGACAGAAATATTACATTCACCACTAAATGAGCTTCCTGATTATGCGGGATTCACTGTAAAATGTAATATTGTGTTTAATTAAAAATATTAAATAGGCTGAACTCAATTTTTATCAATTTGTTATTAGAACTCAATTTAAATAAGTTACCAGTACTTTTTATGCAAAAACGCTGATAAACTCCATTTATTTGAGTTGTCTTAACTTAGAAAAACTAAGTAAGCTGGAAGTTTTGCTTCTCAGTGCGGAAGGATGAAAGATGTGTTTTGAAAATGCCACGTGACTACCGTCCTCCTCCCTCGCGGATCAGTCCGCATGTTCATGGTGCATTTTTTATGGAATATGTTGAGCAAACCTGGAGAAGCGTCAGCTCAAGATATTATTGTTGTCATTGCTGTGGATCTTTACCTGATACACTGACTTGGTGAGTAAATGTTTACTCTTATTCAAACTGATTTTGTGGCTTCTCTTAGTTTAGCACCAGGTTTAAAATCTTGCTAGCTAGTTAGTGTTAGCCTAGCGTTGCTGCTGCCGCTGGGCTCGTCTTACTTAAAAATTAACACCACAGCCTTAAAAACCTTACATAAAACTATGTGGTGAAATTTTCTGTTGATTGTTTGAAATAAATAAGTGAGATAAGAGCCCAGACAAAATTCTTCGGGAGGTGCAGCCGTTAGGGGTGGGGGTGGGGGGTGGATAACAGAGCTCTCCGAAAACGTGGAAGCACTTTTGCAAATATGTGATATTTTGATAAATTAAGTAGATATTTGAGCATTACATAGCTACATTGTCGCCTGAAAATATCTTAAAAGGTTATTTTGTGACCCAGAAAGGGTAGTCTGGGGAAAAGGAGGATCGCATTTGTCGGCCACGGTTGTCGGAGCCTGTGCGTACTTGTAAGCGCGGCAATGGCGGAGGAGCGCCGCTGAAAAACTTATTACTTTTTCTGGGTCACAAAATAAACTTTTAAGATATTTTCAGGCGAGAATGTAGCTGTGTAAATTTCAAATATCTGCTCGATTTATCAAGACATCACATATTTGCAAAAATGCTCCGACGTTTTCGGAGACGTCTTTTTTTTTTTTTTCATGCTTTGTGGCAGCTTTAGAACATCTGTGGCATCTATTAATGTCAAATCTAGCCTTTATTTAACAACATAAGCAAACTCTATGTTACAATGGTTGCACAGCCATTAAGGATCAAATCAGTTTCTGAAAAATGTTCTGTTTTTTCTCCCTCTGCTTGCTTCTTACTGTCTTTGAGGCTCGGGACCAGCACTCCTGTTGTTGGACAGAAAGACATCAACTCAGTGGTAAGTGTTTTGGTTTTCCAATATATTAGCAACTGTCAGTGACATTTATATTAATCAGGCTGAACTTTAATCATACTTTAGATCAGCCTGTTTTACTTGTTGTTTTATTTGTGCTTTGGTTTGGGGAAGTTGTTTCTTTACTGATCTTTTCCTGTCTTCTGTTGTTAGACTTGAGATATGACTGCACTATGCTGTTGCTGGTGACCACAGTTAATTCTACAAGACACGCTGTGTAAGTAAACAAACAACAACAGTTTGGTCTGCATTTCTTGAAAGATCACATCCCCCAAACTTAGTTTAGAGGGTCTACACTGTATATAGTGAAGTCTGCAAGTTTTCTAACAGCAAAATCTGTTTTGTGCCCAAAATCATTTTGCACATCATTAGAATGAAAGTTATTGGTAAATGGCCTGTATTTATATAGCGCTTTTCTGGTCCCTAAGGACCCCAAAGCGCTTTACATATCCAGTCATTCACCCATTCATACACACATTCACACACTGGTGATGGCAAGCTACGTTGTAGCCACAGCCACCCTGGGGCGCACTGACAGAGGGGAGGCCATGTTTGCATAGCCCTTTTTTAAAATGATGCTTTCATGACATTATTGTGTGTTGGGTGGTGGTCAGGGTTATCCAGACTGACAATTTGGGACATTGAATGTCACCTCTCCGGTGGGGAGGGAGCCTGAGATTGTCTAAATTGGAGTCTGTTTTATACCAAATGCAGAAAAAAATGTTTTAAGAAAGCAATTAAGTTCATGTTCCAAAAAATATGATTGTTTGCTTGCAGGACAACAGGAGAGATGAGTCCTCCGTCACAGATGGTGTGGTCAGTGAAGATGGTCGCCTGCAGGTTCAAGCTCATTGCATCTCCAACCCACATCCACTGCCACTGTACTTAAGGGAAGTTAAAGACTTTCTTCTGCACTTACATTTGGATCACCTCGATCCATGACAGTCATTCAGGCAGTAATGCCTGGACTGGAAACAAGCATCCTTAAAATAATACAACATTCCAGCTCATGTGTTGGAATGGAAAACAAATGTGTTGTTTAAATTAGAGACTGCACTTGTGACAGAACAACAAATATTTTATTTTGATTATATAAGTAATGTAAGTACAAAACAAACTTGTGGTAGGCCTAAACTTATTTTCAGAATAATTAAATCTGAGACTTTGTTTCATTGTAAGATTATAACAGTGATGGCAATATAATTGTTTGTTGTTCAGCAGAACAGTGTCCAGTATGTTGGCTGTTATACTTTGTTGTGTTTGAAAATAAAAGTTGGGCTGATTTTAACATCATTACAAAAATTGTTGTTAATTATTTTTAAAAATATTCATGGTACCACAAATTGTTTTTTCATTTAGTTGAACTTAACATGTTTGTCAGTAGGTAAACAATTAGTATTGTACAGTCAGAAATATCAAGTTATTGTTAATACTGCAAGTCTGCAGTATTATGTCTGTTAGGACAACTAATGTATAAGTTGTCCTAACAGTCATCTTAAGTAAGCTTTACTTAGTTTTTTTGAGGCAACGAGTTTCCATAATTTTTTTGAGTTCTGGGAACTAACAAGGCTGTACAGTGTACTCAAAATGAGTAAGTTGCCCTAACTTGGTCATCTTACGTAAACTTGATCCAATTTTTTTGAGTTCTGGGAACAAATGAGCTTGTACAGAGTACTCAAAGTAAATAAGTTGTCCTAACTTAGTCATTTTTAGCTAAGCTTTACTCAATTTTTTTGAGGCAACGCGTTTCCATAATTTTTTTGAGTTCTGGGAACTAATTAGATTTTACAGTGTTCCTGAATAAGTCACAGTTTCCAAGTTCCCAGTTGAAATATGAAGGAAACACTCCCTCAACTTGGATTTCCTACTTGAACATCAACACACCTGCAGCAAACCAGAGTTCACAGTCCAGGATGGCAGCAGTGACGTAAACATCAGTAAAACTATAAAACCTGTGATCTGTCCTGTGACACGTGTGTATTTGTGACTCACTTAATGAGCCAATCACAGAGCACTGACCAGGAGCAAATGTGACAGACGAATAAAGCAGAGTGAAGCATCTTACAGGTCAGGAAAAAATGTAAAATCAACACTAACACTTTAATATTTCTTAAACCTCAAAGAGCTAGCTAATGAGTGAGTGCCTGTTCTTCTTCAAGATCAGAGTTTACTCATTTGTAATGTGGGTCGTATTTCTGTAATGAATTTTTTAAAAATCTTTTTTCCTCTCAATATTTCTATTGACAAGCTGTCACTGTTAATGGATAACTCCCATTATTACTGGAATTCACAGCTAGTTAGATGGTGACACAGAAAATGTATCAACGTTTTTTGAATGTTTGGTTTCGATTTGCTGCTAAGTCTCTTCCATGCTGATAGAATAGCAGCTAATAGAGAGTGTAGATTATAAACTGTTGCATTTGCGGGAGTTACTGACAATAATATGCAGTCAGTAATATGAATTTCACTTTAATCAGTCCACAAACTAAAGTGATTTATGTTCTACCTTTGTTAGGCTCCAGGACAGAGTCAGACCTGGACAAACTGAGTAAACCTCAGTGTTTAAATGTTTGCACGCTGAAGTTTCAGAGCTCGAATGTGCAGCTGCCACAAAAATAAAGAGCAGAAAATATATTTATGTGACCCATAAGAGGCACTATTTAAATAGGAACTGAGCCTTATAGACATGCAGTCAGTTCACAAGGTTTAATGCTAACACAAAACAAAATTACACACCAAGTATCAGCAAGAGATGCTACAAGTTTCTCCACAGGCACGAAACAATGTTTTCTCCTAAAGGATAAAAATAACTTTAAACATCTCTCCACTGATACTCGAGCAGAATGTTTTCTGTGACCTTCCTCTCCAACATGAGGCTCTGCAGCCCACATCAAGCTGTCTTAGAAAGAATAAAAGGCCCAATAGCACAGCTCACACCAGATATTCACACAACAATAGAAGAACTAATTACCTGCACCTGTGCTTATAAAGAGGAAAACAACCCAGCCCTGCCTACCAGGGGCTGTTCCCAGACTCTAATTTCACCTCTCACATATATGTTAACTTATGAATTATGAGATTAATCCCTTTCTGCAGTGTTGCTCATCTTATTTGCATCCATCTTGCACTGTGGTGATGGATTTAAATGTTCCTCATGGTTTTTGTCACCTGTTCCCCTGATTCTGTCTCTGATTGGAGGAGGTTTTTCTTGTTACCTTCACAAATATAAAACATCCATCTGTATTGTAAACTGTAAACTGAATTGAACTAAGTCACATGAGGAACAGTCATTTGTTCTTACACATCAATAAGTCAACAACATTTAGGTAATCAGCTTTGAGATGTAATTGTACAGAAGGCACTAAAGCATATTAACATTAAAAACTTTGTATTATTTTGAGCACAGGAGCTGTGTCAGTCTTATGTGCTTATCTTCTTATGAAATGCTAAGAAAAGGATTCAGACTTCAACCCCGACCCTTCTTACTTCAGGATCCTGACAGTACAGGGAGTGCAGAATTATTAGGCAAGTTGTATTTTTGAG
>CAKLIZ010004682.1:0-13080 GCA_922035795.1 Oreochromis mossambicus | reverse complement strand
AGGCCACAGCCGGGCTACACCATCAGCCAGCAGGCCACAGCCGGGCTACACCATCAGCCAGCAGGTCACAGCCTGGCTCCACCATCAGCTAGCAGGCCCAGCCAGCAGGCCACAGCCAGGCTCCATCAGCAGCCACTAGGCCACAACCAGGCTCCATCAAGAGCTAGTGAAGCTACAGGAAAAGGCAGGCCCGGAGTTAGCAAGCCTCAGGATTGATTGAGGCTGCAGTAAAAAAGAGGCACAAATATTTAGAAGATGCCGCCTAAAAGAAGTAATATCAATGAGGAGGAACTGGAGGACATAAAGAAATCTTTGAACTTTATGTCAGAAGAAATTACAACCATTGCAAAACAACAAAAACTGATAATCAACTTAATTGAGGATATTAAAGAATTAAGAAGGCAAAGTGAGGAAAAGGACAAGAAGATTGCTTTGTTGGAAGTACGAGTGGCAGAATTGGAACAATATTCGAGAATATCAGATGTAATAGTAACGGGTCTGGAAACCAAGCACCAGACATATGCACGAGCAGCAGCAGAAGAGAGAGGGGAGCCGCCTGAGCAAGAGTTGCGCTCCCTGGAAGAACAGGCCTTTTTCAATAGTAAAGGCATTGAAATGGATAGTAAGGACATTGAGGGGTGCCATACTCTTCCAAGGAAAAACAAGAATCAAAAACCTGCCATTATTATAAGATTTGTTAATAGGAAGCAGAAAAAAGAGCTACTGAAGCAAGGAAGAAAGTTGAAAGGAACAAATGTGTATGTTAATGAACACCTAATCAAGAAAAACGCAGATATTGCAAGACAAGCAAGATTATTAAGAAAACAGAAGAAAATACAGTCAACCTGGACATCAGATTGTAAGGTGTTCATTAAGTTAAATGGAACACCGGAGCAGGCAAAGGTCTTAGTCATTAAAGAGCTGACGGAATTAGAAAAATATGGCTGATAAAATGTAAGGCAAAGCATTGGGATGGTCGATGGTACTTTCAATGAATTGTCAAATTGGTTGGTACTTGCTTAGGCAAAGTATTGTTAAAGGTGATGGTGTGTGGATAAGATATATAATAAAGTCAGATGTCTGACAGATTTCAAGTAACAAATCAAATGGATGTTGAAACTGGGACACTGGGGTATGATAGCAATATAGATCCTGACTGTAATTTTTTTACCAAAATGTTAAAGGACTGTAACTATTATACAATGGAACAATTTAATAGGAACATAGAGCGGGGTAAGAATATAGCCATGGTTCATTTCAATAGTAGAAGTCTATATGCAAACTTTCAATTTATTAAAGAATATATAGCTCAGTTTAATCAACCATTTGATGTGATAGCAATATCAGAGACTTGGATAAACACTGGAAAAGAAGAGGATTTTGAGATAGAGGGATATGAATTCCTCCATTTAGATAGGACTAATAAAAAAGGAGGTGGGGTGGCACTTTATGTTGATAAAAATTTAAGGTTTGAAAAAATGAGTAGAATGACGAGGGTGGTAGATGGAGTGATGGAATGTATAACAGTGGAAATAAATATGAAAAAACAGAAAAATATAATTGTCAGTTGCATATATAGAACACCAGGGTCAAAGATTGAGACTTTTAAGGACATTATGGAGGACTTGTACACAAAATCTGAATCAGAAAAGAATGTTTATTTGTGGAGACTTTAATATTGATTTATTGAACCCAAATCATAACAAGAGTATTGAAGAATTTATTGATTCAATGTATTGTATGGGATTATTTCCCCTGATAACAAGACCGACGAGAATAACCACTCATGGTGCAACTCTATTAGATAATATTTTTACAAATGTAATGGAAGAAAATATAAAAGGCGGGATATTGATAAATGATATAAGTGACCACTTACCAGTTTTTGTAACTTATGACTGTTGCTATAAAGTTCACAGAAATGAATGTAAGACGATATATAAAACAATTAGAACAGAAAAGACAATGCAGTGTCTTAAAAATGAGTTAATAAAACAAGATTGGACTATTGTATATAAACACAAGGATGTCAATAAAGCCTATGAGGCATTCTTAAGCATATTCATGGCCTTATTAGAGAAAAACAGCCTACTCATTGAAGTCAACAGGAAAGATAAGTATACAGGAAGACCATGGATGACGAAGGGACTGCAAAATGCCTGTAAAAAAAAAAGAGCACCTTATATAGAGATTTCATTAAAAAGAGAACTACAGAATCTGAAAAGAAATATAAAAAGTATAAAAATAAATTAACTAACATAATGAGAACTTGTAAAAAAGAATACTTCATCAAAAAGTTAGAAGATAATAAAGATAGCATGAAAGGGATATGGAAGGTATTAAATAGTATAATAAAAAATGGACCAAGGACTAATGACTACCCTGGGTATTTTATGGAAGGGACAAATACTATTACTAAAATGAACGAAGTAGTAGATGGATTCAATGATTTTTTTGTAAATATAGGGCCAAAATTGGCTGCGGAAATAAAGGTTGATATGATAGAAAGGGAGACTGGAGGAAACATTGAAAGGAATGCAAGTTCAATGTTTTTAAGAGCAGTGGAAGAGAAGGAGATATATGATATTGTCAGTGGACTTAAGAACAAAACAAGTACTGATTGTCATGATATTGATATGGTAACGGTAAAGAGAGTAATTGATGGTATTGTAAAACCGCTACAATATATTTTTAATTTGTCTTTCCAGGAAGGGGTTTTTCCACAAAAAATGAAAGTTGCAAAAATTATTCCCATTTATAAATCAGGTGAAAAGCATTGTTTTACAACTTATAGACCAGTGTCGGTACTCTCTCAGTTTTCTAAGATACTGGAAAAACTATTTCTAAAGAGATTTGATAACTTTGTGGATAAACATGAATTGTTGGCAAATTGCCAGTATGGGTTTAGAAATAACAGATCAACAGTTTTGGCATTGATGGATTTAATGGAAGAAATAACTGAATGTATGGATAAGAAGAAGTATGCACTTGGAGTCTTTCTAGATCTAAAAAAAGCATTTGATACTGTTGACCACAAAATTCTAATAATCAAACTGGAAAAATATGGGTTTAGGGGTGCGGTATTAGATTGGATAAAAAGCTATGTGATGAATCGACAGCAATATGTACAAATAAATGAGTTTAAATCTAAACTGATGGATATTGAATGTGGAGTACCTCAAGGATCAGTATTGGGACCAAAAATGTTTATTATGTATATAAATGATATTTGTAAAGTATCGAAGATACTAAAGTTTGTAATTTTTGCAGATGATACCAATATACTTTGTTCAGGTGTGGAATTTCAACAGGTTTTGGAGGTGATCACACAGGAGTTAAAGATGTTAAAGAAGTGGTTTGATAGAAACAAATTGTCCTTAAATTTAAATAAAACAAAATTTATGTTATTCGGAAACTATAAGAAAAACATTAATATTGAAATTTGTGTTGATAATGTATATCTAGAAAGGGTTAATACCATAAAATTTCTTGGTGTGATCATTGATCATAAGGCCTGTTGGAAATCACACATCACTTATGTGAGGGGAAAGTTAGCACGGGGCATTGCTGTCTTGGGGAAAGTAAAACAATTTTTGGATAGGAAAACATTGTACATGTTATATTGTGCTTTACTATTACCATACATGAGTTATTGTGTAGAGGTTTGGGGAAATACATATAAAAGTAATATTCAGACTATAATTATAATGCAGAAAAGGGCTATTAGACTAATAAATCAGGAGGGGTATAGGGCTCACACAAACCCGCTCTTTATTAATCTGGTGAAGTTTAAAACAGTGCAAATAATATATAAGGCAAGGAAAGGGATGCTCCCAATCAAAATAAGTAAATGGTTCTTAGAAAGAGAAGGGAGGTATAATTTTAGAGGGAAGTGGAATTTAAAATTACAAAAAGTAAGAACAACATTGAAAAGGATGTCTATTTCAATAGCGGGAGTTAAATTTTGGAATGAGTTAAAAGAAGAAATAAAGGTCAGTAGTGATATAAACCAGTTTAAAATAAAACTCAAAAAAGAAATTTTAAATAAGTATAAGAATGAAGAAAATGCAATTAACCCAAGACAGCAGTCAAACTGATGTTTATTTTCTTGATTTTCTTGTTGAACATGACAATTTTTTTTTTATTTTATTTTTTTGTGATGTTATTATGTTCTAAGTTGAAGGCATTGTAAACGTTTTGTTGTTCAAATTTAGATGATGAGGATGTAAACCTGAGGGGGTAGGGCTAAATAAGTATATACTTCAGCCTACTCCTTTTCAAACAACTGCATGGAATGATTTTATGAAATGTTGGTGAATGTATATGTTTGAAATAAAAAATGAACTGAACTGAACTGAACATATTCCACATACAAAAGTAGAAACACAATGAAATATTTCATTACACCACAAGGGACCATCTCTTTCATTTCTAAAGGATGGAGAGGGTGTACCAGTGATAAACATATAGCTGAAACATCTGGTTTTCTACAGAAGCTATCACCTGGGGACATAGTGCTTGCAGACCGGGGTTTTAATATCAAGGAAAGTGTAGCCTTAACGGGCAGCCAAAAATGCACAACGGTATACAATTTTGCCTTTGTCCTGTAAGCTTCAATAATAACATGTAACAATATTACCAGTTATAAATAAAGACAATCTATTGAATGAATTTTGAAACACTTATTTTATTTCTATTGGATCCGATACTGTTGTATAATACTGCAACCTGAAATTATTATAAATAATATTGATATTAGAGAAATATTTTACTGCTATTGTTCATAGTCATCATCCTTACCATTGCATTAATAACATAATTGATATTGCATTCAGAGGTTTAAACATATTGGCACCCAATTAGCCTTTATTACAGGTGCAGTGATAACCACCTTAGACTGTTGAGTTGAATTTATAATCCTAAATGCTTTTGAATGCTTTTTATAATCTTAAATGTTTATATGCAGATTGCATTACTTATAAAAGAAAGGCCTAACTCTGAGTATACTCTGTGCCACAGTGGACAGTGAGTGCAGGCTTTTGAGCGTGCTTGTGAAAGTGAAACTAAAGCAGAATCTAAGTGTAAGTTACTTTGAGGAGCTGTTTAGATGATGCTATTTGAATAACCAGGGTATTCAGTATTACTTCTTATTTATTTATATCTTTTGATTAAGCTTTTAGTAGAGGTTCTTGCTTAAAACATTTATTCAATAGATTACATATACATAGTTTCAGTTAGGTTATTACACATATGAGAGTGGCTTCTGTCTCTCTGTTTGGTAAAAGGTTATGGGCAGAGGTGCAAGGTGAGACAAAGTGCAGCTGAGGTCGTGACACACACACACACACACACACACACACACACACACACACAGTAGATAGATTCACTTATAGGTGAAAGTTTAATCATATTCTGCTTGTGACTGCAAAATTGTGCCTGCAAAAGAACAGTTTGTTGCAGAATGTGCGTCTGCTGTTCCAGACATAAGCGAAAGTGGGAAGTTCGACAGGAAGCATCTGCCGTCGAGATGGAAACAATGTTCTTTTTAATTGTGTCACAAGTTGTCAACAGAACATTTGTGGTTTTAACTTGCATGTACTGTATCGGATGACGTATTAGGGGGCGTCGGTAAATATACCCTGATGTTATAAAACCATTCCTGTGTAGTTATTGGGCGGAGATCTACAGCTGATGTTGTTGCAGTGTATATCTCCCCACTCTGCGTGTGTTCATTAAAATCATCGTTTGACTCATCGTCCTGGACCAGTGTTGTTATTTGGATTTTCTCCTATATCCCTCCTTGATTTTGAACCTTAATAATAAATAGATTGCGTTGGCCCGTACAGGAGAGAAAGAAAAAAATTTCAGTACAGCTGTAAAATGAAATAGTGCAAATTGACAAATATTTACAACAAAGTATGTATTTTGTAAAGACATTTGTAGTAATTTAAACACGTTCTAATAATTCACTGTGAGTGATAGAATAACAGGGAAAATAAACTATACAGTGAAGAGTACAGGAAGATGGGTCCACCCTAATGTGACACTGAACCTGAAATCTTAATACATCCTTCAATATAAGAGTTGTCTCTGAACTGGTGTAACTGGAATACTGTCTGGTTAGTTTTCTAAGCAAGCTTTTCTCTTTCTTTTTTTTCGTTTGTCACTGCAACATCCATAGAAGGTGGTCCTTGTGAAACGCTGGGTTCTGGATCAGTGTAGTGATTGGCCTAAAGCTCTGGCATCACAAATTTGTAAAAGAAATCCTTAGAGACAGGTAAAGGTTTAGCCCACATGTCTACATCTGGCATCACACGTGTAATTAAACAAGCTTTGGTTGTCCACACAACAAAGTCACAAAAGATCTAGGTTTGGACCTGCTTGTAGTAGATGTGTGTCTGTTTCAACTTTACCATCCCATCAGTTAACCTCAGACAGATCTTTGCATCTTCACAGGCCTGCAGGATGTTGTTGCGGTGTTTATACAGGCACTTGATTTCCACACATCCTTTACCACAACATTCACAGTTAATGAGAGCATCAGGGGTGGCACCTAATTCTGGGAATGAGGGGTCTATGATGAAACAACACTTAAGCTCTCTATGCCACAGCTTTCCCTGTGAGGTGTACCATTCTCGAGCTGTGTCTTCATTTTCTTTTCCCTGTTTGATTTGTTGTGGTTCGGTGTCTGAGAGCCGATGTGACAGTTTTTGTGAGTAGCAGACTTTCTTCACAGTTGATAACACAGGAGTGGCAATGGAGGGGAACACAACCACATGTATGTTTGACGCAGTGATTCTTCCTGCTCGTGCTGTGTGCCAAAGTCACATTTGTGCTGCTCCCTGGTTCTCTTCCAGTGCCTATGCCTCTGACAGTGTTTCAGATGCTCACAGAAGGACAGACAGCTCACAGCCCTTCATCTGTGGGCCATGGAGACGTACAAGTAATTTGAGGAGGGCATGAGGCTGGAGAGGGTCTGCATACAAGTGCACTTTCTTCATATTTGAGGGCATTATCCAGTAAGCCCGGACATCTGTTGCTGTGATGTTCCTCTTTGATGCACTGCAGTGTCAAATTTGTACAGGAGAGCTGCCACATGTACACACTTCTCTGCTACACCAGCCATGCATGTGCAATGAGCACTTTCAACTAGGGTAACCAGGGCTGAAGAGGCTTTTGGATGAGGGGCATAGAGTGATTTACCTGAAACAGTCAATGCAGAAATGCGTGTTTGAGACAATACACTGTACAGTAAATATGCAGTGATTCATAAATAGTGAGTTGTCCTGACAGAATATTGTGTTTCACTTTTGTTATTACCATGGTACCTTGACAAAAAAAACCCTACTTTTATTCTCACAATTTATGTCAGATGTTTGTTTCACTTATTGTCCAGCACGATTACAATGTACAATATTATTGTCACTGCTACATTTTTGTAATTCAGAACAGAAATTATTTCCACTACTAATTAATTACCATTGATCTCAGACGCCTTATTATTACATGGTTTTCGAATGTGTATTTATGAAGACAATTTGTGAGACTGGTAAACTTACCTTTGTACGGACGATGGTCTTTTGTTCTACTTGGAGCATCTCAAGGTCCTGTACCCATCCGTCGGTAAACTGGGCTTGTTGCAGTGACCTTAAGTTACTAAAAACTTCATGAGTGTATGCACTCACACCAAGAACCATATAATTATAAATATGAGCGTGGTGAAAGTTGGGCAGCACGCTGACATCTTTAGTCCACTCTGTGTGCTCGTAAGGGTCTAACCCTTTCACTTCTTTGATTTTTTCCTCGAATCTTTTTTGTGACTTTTCGTTAAGTCTGTCTTTGTACGGACCTGCATTGTTCTTCTTCGTTTTGTATATACCATTTGGGGAGGGGGACACGCAAGAGTGTTTTGATTTTGCTGCCACTTGTGCCTACAATGCAATGCGCAAAAGTCCCGTGTAGTGATGTGTCGGTAGTGAACGAAATGGCTCTTAGAGCCGGATCTTTGACGTGAACGACGTGGGCCGGCTCCTTATCGTGAGCCGTCATTTTTTTTCTTTCTCTCACCTTCTCTCTCGCACTTTTTTTCCGCTTCACTCCGCACGCGAGCCTTGTGCTTTGCGCTGGGAAGAAGGAGGGAGGGGCGGTAGTTACACTCGTAGTAGCACAGGAACAGAGCGGGAGGGAGAGACAGAGAAAGAGAGCCAGAGACAACAACGTCACATTAGAAAGGTATAGTAATCATCCACAACTATTTTCAGTTGTGGATGATAAAGGATTCAGAAAGTTTATTCATGCAGGCCCATATGACAGAGAATATTCATCTTCTTTTTGTTTTCATATTTTAATTTATTGTTCTGGCTCCTTAAGAGTCGCCCCTCATGTTATGTGGTGTTGTATGGGTTCACGCAGTGTTTATTTGTTTTTTGGCACACTGTTCATTTTATTTTGACATCCTCCCGGAAGTGCTACTTCTCATTACTTCCTGTCTAACGGGAGAAGGACAGTTTGCTACTCCTGTGCCTGCCTATGCTGCCTCTTCAGTCAGCACAGTCTGTAAGTTGGCAGTAATGTTGTGTTTTACCAGTGAATGTTTAGCACTAAATGCCGTGAGTTCACTCAATGATGTTATTTATTAGTCATTAGCCTAGACGCTAATTAGTGCTAGCTAACCGCTAACGTTAGCTTGTTAGCTTGTTTCGTTCTACTTTACTTTGCATAGTAACAGGTCATAGCATCTTCCAATTGTAAGAATGTTTGCTTATGTCAGCTCACACGTGATATTTTGTGTTTGTTTACAGTTTTACCATTCATCCATTCATGTATTTCAACAAAGCCATGCTATGTGTCCAATCAAATAAATCCGCCAGAAAGGAACAACGGTGTGGTCTTTCTACATGGGATGATGGTTGTCTGTCTGCCTAGTTAAGTGCGAGGGCAGAATATTTATATTTAATTGTGTTTTGCAGGGTTTTGTGTTGTTTCACTTTAAATCTGTTTAAAAGGAAAAAGCTGAAAATTTAAATAGTTAAAAGTTGAAATGTGAATAGGTTTTTGTATTATATATGTAGTGAAGTAGATTCTGGGTTAGGATGTTACATGATGTCCATAAACGCATCACTGACACACACCTTCCCAGGCGACAATTACCCGGCTATAAGAAACAGCTGTGCTGCACTACTGAGAGAAGGCATTTGGCAGTCTTGGCAATCCAAGGTGGCTGCGAGTATTAGGCAGTCCAGCACTGCATATCTCTTAAGGAAAGCTACTCAGAATTGCCCTTTAGAGAGTGGTAAGTGCGACCTTTGTGATTATTATTCCGTGGCATAGTAGGGTGGACTTTTGACTACTGTTTTCCTCTTTTGTTGCAGGTGTATATTATACTGCTGCTGTCTTGTCAGATGCCGTTTCGTATGTTATGCGCTACTTTTAACCAACAGTGATTTGGGGATGTGTTGGTTTTATATGGATCTTTTACTGCATTGTTTAACGTTTTATCTTTTCTTTTATTGTTTTAGTGGTGGTGCGGCCGCTTGTTCAGAGGCTAGGCACTTGAGGTGGAATCCCTTCCCCGATGCATGCGCGTGTACACACCGGGCATAGGCCGATTGCACCGTTTAGAATTTAGTGTGAGTGAGGTTGCTGTGAAATCACATGGGTGAGTAATTGGTGGCACCCTTGGGCACTCCTCCCGTTAGGTTGCCGCCTCAAGTGGCCGGCCTCCACCATTTTGTCTAGTTCTTTTAACATGTTGTGCTTCTTGTTTAGGGTAGCATTGTGGTAGGGAGTATGTTGTTTTAATCATTGTTTGTTAATAAAGTATTTTAATATTTCACTGTCTCACCCCTGCTACCCTAGGTGCCTTTTTGATCTTATAGTTATGTTTTAAACAATGTATGTTTTAAACAAAATGGCGGCGCGTGTAGACGCAGCGACCTCACGCTCTCCTGAAAATGCGGTGTTTTGTTCGTCAAGTAAGTGTCTTTCTGCAAGTGTTTTTCGTCAGTCCACGTCGGAATATGTGTACAGTCGTCAGGCTCTCTTACACATTCGGAGAAGCAAGATTTGCCAAGCTTTGAACACGAACGTTGAGAGGGAGATAGGACTTCTGCGACAGCCTGCTAGCTGGCCTAGCAACTCACCGGACTCGCCTGCTACCCCTCCCCGGGCAAGGAGGCGTCGAAGGCGGTGCGCTAGGACAAGGAAGCGGGGCAAGCGCGGAGGTGTCCGAGTCAGGCTCGAGGCTAAGCCAACTCGCCCAGCCATACCATCGATCCTCTTGGCCAACGTACGATCTCTGGACAATAAAATGGATAACATTCGACTTCTGAGATCAGCGAATCGCAGAGTAAGTGACTGTTGTGTGCTAGTTTTCACTGAGACATGGCTTAATGACAACATTCCGGACTCGGCCATACAACTGGAGCAGCTAGCATGCTACAGAGCCGACAGGGCTCTCGTAGACGGAGGCAAGACCCGAGGTGGCGGGGTCTGTGTTTACATCCGTGACGAATGGTGTCGTGATGCCACTGTAGTACACAAACACTGCTCATCATTGGCGGAGTTCATGATCGTGAAGTGTCGCCCTTTGTACTTGCCCAGGGAGATAAGTTCGATCCTGTTGGTCGCTACTTATATACCTCCATCTAGCAACAACAGCGATAGAAATGTGGCGCTGAACGAACAGGCCATCAGTGAGCAACAAACAACACACCCAGACGGTTTCATCATCCTCGCAGGAGACTTTAATCATGCTGATCTTAAAACTGTTCTCCCAAAGTTTCATCAACATGTATATTTTCCAACAAGGGGAGACAACATATTGGACCTGGTCTACACACAGGAAAATGGAGCATACAAAGCCATCCCCCTCCCCCACATCGGCACCTCTGATCACCTCACTGTTATGCTAATGCCAGCATACAGACAGAGAGTGAAGGTCATCAAACTTGTTATGAAAGAGGTACGAGTGTGGCCACAGGAGGCCACCTCTGCTCTTTAAGACTGCTTTGGGTCAACTGATTGGAACATATTCAAGGAAGCAGCCACCTACAATAACATCATAGACATTGAGGAGTACACAGACACGGTGAGCTCATACATCACCAAATGCATTGATGATGTTACACAAATGAAAAGTATCACAACCCGAGCCAACCGGAAGCCATGGCTAACAGGAGATGTCCACAGGCTGCTGAAGGCCAGAGACAAGGCCTTCAGAGCTGGGGATGAAATAGGCCTGAGAACAGCGAGAGCCAACCTGTCCCATGGCATCAGGAAAGCGAAACAGGACTACACACACAAGATAACCTCCCACTTCAATGATAGCAAGGACGCACGAAGCCTATGGCAAGGCATCCAGGCTATTACTGACTACAAGCCTGCAGCGCGTAGCTGTGAGAGCGACACCACTCTGCTCAACAACCTGAACAGCTTCTTTGCACGATTTGAAGCACAGAACAACACACGCCCACAGAAAACACCACCACCTCCACACAACCAGCCTCTGTGCCTGTCTGCTGCCAGCGTGAAGAGGACACTCATCACCATCAACGCCCGGAAAGCAGCGGGTCCAGATAACATCCCTGGTAGTGTGCTGAAAGACTGCGCAGAGGAGCTGAAGGATGTCTTCACAGACATCTTTAACATCTCCCTGAGGCAAGCCACTGTCCCATCATGCTTCAAGACTGCCACCATCATACCTGTGCCAAAGAAACCATCCCCAGCCTGTTTCAACGACTACCGCCCCGTGGCACTGACACCCATTATTATGAAGTGCTTTGAACGACTAGTCATGTCACACATCAAATCCACCCTGCCTCCCACCCTGGACCCATACCAGTTCGCATACAGAGCGAAACGATCCACAGAAGATGCAATCTGCTCTGCCCTCCACCCAGCCCTAACTCACCTGGACAAGAAAGACTCATATGTGAGAATGCTGTTCATAGACTTCAGCTCAGCATTCAACACCATAATACCACAACAACTCATCTGTAAACTGGACAGACTGGGCCTCAGCACCTCCCTCTGCAACTGGCTGCTGGATTTCCTCAGCCAGAGGCCTCAAGCGGTGCGTGTGGGCAACAAGGTCTCAAACAGCATCACCCTGAGCACGGGGGCTCCACAAGGCTGTGTGCTCAGTCCTCTGCTCTTCACCCTGCTGACACATGACTGCACAACAACCTACAGCTCCAACCACCTTGTGACGTTTGCGGACGACACAACGCTGGTGGGGCTCATCACCAAGGGCGATGAGACCCACTACAAGAAAGAGGTTGAGCTCCTGACCACGTGGTGCAGAGACAACAACCTCCTGCTAAATGTTAGCAAGACCAAGGAGGTTATTGTCAACTTCCAGAGAGGCCACACCTGTCACCCCCCATTGACCATCGACGGCTCTGCGGTGGAGAGGGTGAGCAGCACCAAGTTCCTGGGGGTGCACATCAGTGAGGACCTCTCCTGGACCACCAACACAGCATCACTGGCCAAGAAAGCACAACAGCGCCTCTACTTCCTGCGCAAACTCAAGCGGGCAAGTGCTCCACCACCCATCCTGACCACATTCTACAGAGGAACCATTGAAAGCATCCTCTCCAGCTGCATCACTGTGTGGGGCGGTAGCTGCACTGACTATAACAGGAAAGCTCTACAACGCATTGTGAGAACAGCTGAGAGGATAGTTGGTGTACCACTCCCCTCCCTGCAAGACATCTACACCACCCGCTGTTAGGTTTTGTATTGTTGATTGTCATTTATGCTTAGAAATATCTACTCATATATGCTTAGAGTTTTACAATTAGTTGTAGATTAATAGAAGTTTGATCCTTAGTAGTCTGCAGACACACGTTGTGTGCATTCCAGAGCACTCTGGCTTTCACACCCACATCCTGGGAGCATGGGAGAGGTCGTACCTTGTCTTATTGTTTTATGGTAGGATAAACATATCTATGTCTGTTTTAGGCTAAGTGCATTTTGTTTAAATGAACTGCTGGACTTCCAGGCCAACAGGGTTAGGAAGTCATTTTATGACCACACACACACACACACACACACACACACACACACACACACACACAC
>CAKLIZ010004681.1:0-13081 GCA_922035795.1 Oreochromis mossambicus | reverse complement strand
GACAAAATACTCATTTGCCTAATAATTCTGCACTCCCTGTATAAACAAATCAATAACATAAGCTTCACCCATTACTATCTAAATTAAAACCCTTCTTAACCATATTCCCCTAACCTGGCACACTGGTTTGCTCCAGGAGCTCTTAAGCAGGTGATTGAGCTGCTTTCACTCTTATGCTCCACATCCTGCAAGAAGCAACCAGGACAGGTGAGTACTTTTCCAAATTTTCTTTTCACATATGTTCAGGTTACCGACAAATGATTAAATGTAAGCAGTAGTGACGGTGAGATGAAGCCTCGTGATGAACTGAAGCTTTCCATCCAACTGGTCGACTCATGGTTCGAAGCATTGTGATGATTCATTTGCTCTACTGCGCCATCAAGTGGACGATTCAAGTGAAACAGGCTCTTTGATTGTAATGAGGTGATGTGTAAACCTCTAAACTGAATAAATTGTTTTCATGGTTATTTATCCCGAATATTGTCTCAATATGTCTGATACAAAAGAGAAAGTGTAAACTATCAGGGCAGAGTTTTGGTATGATTGTGTAACTGTGTAATAATGCCTATGTATATCTGGATAATGACACAAACTAGTGTGCGGCGCTTCACTTTTTAATAAACTAATACACAGAAATCAGATTATAGGATCTGTAGTGTTGTTTATTTATATTATGGTACTCATCATTCTTGATATTTATTACTGTGTGCATACTTTATTAGAGGAGATGAGATTAAAAAAAAAAAACTCTTTCTTGCTGGTTCCATCGAAGAAGAAATGCTCAAGTAACTATGTAGCACGTACTTAATCCAATTCCACAGCTCAATGTGATGGGGAATCAGCTGTGTTTTGCTGCCCATTTTTATTTCGAATCTGGCGCGAACCGGCGAGCCAGTTCCTGAATCGGTCACATGGTACGGACTGCCCGAGAGGCCTCGAACGTCACTGCATACATAATCAAAGGAAGCCTCGATACGCGCTTCACAAAAACTCCCCCGAGATTACCCGACATGGGTTTCCAAGCTTCAACATACAGGACACATCACTAGTAAGCAGCTCTAATTTCGGCTCTTTTCTGACACGGGTAGGATGGCCAGTCCCCTTGTCTCTTCACCTTTACAAGCTGTCAATTTAATCCTACATAAAATAAACCTAATAAAGAATTCATAAGAACAAATGTGTTTTCTTTGGGAATTACAAATAATATAGTAATCTATCAGTTAATAAAAAATACAAACAAGGTAATGGAACCCCTGGTCTCCGTTACATTTACATACAATTTTAGACTGATGTGGGTGAAAGCATACATACTTGCCAACATTGAGACCTCAGAATTAGCAAGACATTCAAAAGGGCTGTCGGTGGGGGGAGGTGTGTGTGTGTGTGTGTGTGTGTGTGTGTGTATATATATATACACACTTATAGTTAAATGTCACCGTTATTATTGTCCGGCCGGAAACAGGCTGGGGGTGTCCAAATTCAGAGGCTGTGTCCACCTGAGGACCTTGCCTTCGTGATCTAATTGAGCCGGGTCCTCCGAAAGCCGGGTAGACCGGAAATGAGCGACTGAATGAAATTGGACGGGTGATTTTTGGGAGGGGCACTGAAATTCGGGATTCTCCCGGAAAAATCGGGAGGGTTGGCATGTATGGCGTAGCATAGCCTGTAACGTTATTAAGACGGACACATTTTATGAGTGAACTTGACTTTAAGTGACTTACAGGTTTCTTTGAAAAATACTTTCTTATATCCAGGTTCTACCTTTTTGCTGCCATCCTCCTCTCCTTGCAGGTCCTTGCAGCGCAGGCTTACCGCTGCTAAAACTAAACAGAGCTCCCTGAAAGGCACAGCCAATCACATTGGCCATATTTGTCACATGAGGTAGAACTCCAGTAGAGAACGTAATTTAACTCTTTCTGCACCGCTGGGTGAATGAGACGTTGACAGATCGTTTTTTTCTTTCTATCGGGTTTGTTTTTCTTTGCTCGAAGAGATCAGATTATTGGTGGGGACATGTCCCTTCCGTCCATGCCAAATCTATGCCCTTGCTGTTAACAGTCTCTAACGTGGATGCTGAGTGGTGTCTATGTGGAGCGAATCTTCCCGAAGTCAAAGATCATCTCCTTGGTTTTGTCCACATTCAGTGACAGATTGTTTTCACTGCACCAGAACGCCAGCTGCTGAATCTCATCTCTGTACGCCGACTCGTCATTGCTGCTGACTCATCCAGAATTAGACTTTAAATATTTTTATTATCATGTAATAAAAATATTCTGGTGACTGATTTAAATCTTGTTCCCAGGGCGTTTTAATCTAATTTAAACCTATTGAAGAACCTTTCATGCTCACCATTTTGTCATGTGTAAGACAAATAAATCCTCTATGTATCGGAACTAGAGTAAGGAGCATATGTCCTGGGCTTGCAGCTGGTGCTACCGGAAAATTTGGTGTCTGAGATTGGAGAAAATGTCTGATCTGCACATATCTAAAAAGACGTGTATGTGGGAGATTACATTTTTCAGAAAGCTGAGCAAAAGATGCAAAGTTATTATCAACGAGCACATGACTGAAACATGTAATGCCCCTGTCATGCCAATCTCAAAATATAAGATTGGATAATGATAAAATATGAAATTATTGACGTTATTTTTAGTTTGAATCGTATTTCAACAAATGTTATTTCTCACCTACTTTTAGTTTGAGTTCACAATAAAAACTTTCATCAGAACTGAAACACATGAAACATTCAGAGGTTATTCATGAAACACCTGTGTGGAGCATGAAGATCTTTATTTTTTATTCCTAAAGCTCTGATTCATGCAGAAGAGAAAAGAATAAAAATAAAACAACATAAAATCCCATCATAAACCAGTCTTAAGGTAACAAAGGTGGTATATCAGACATTTTAGACTCTGCAAATATTTGTATACATTTGTAGACGAGCACACTTTTAGCTCTTTATCAGCGTTTTACACAAACATATATTCACATACTAAAGCATTTGAACAAGTGTATATTTTCAAATCCATGTGAAGGTGATTTTAACAATGTATTTATAGTTTCCTACCAGGTCATTTTTGTTGCTTTCGCCAGTTTCTCCAGCTTTGAAATTTTTAACTTCTATTAGAATTAGAAATCATTTCTGCGCTCAGGAAGTTTCTCAGGTTTATTTTGTAATAAGAGTCCGACCAAATGAATGAAATCATCTTTTTAGCTCATGAATAAAAAACATTTTCCAGCCAGGACAAAGAAAGTCGGCGAGTCTCTCACAGTTCAGGTTAAATGTGTAGTAAAACAGTCAAATAAATATTGGAGATCATGGAGGAAAGCAGCTCTTTGTGAGGCTGTGGACCCTCTTCATACGACCTCTCTGTGACCTTCTGTGACATCATGCTGCTGTGGATCAGCTTTACATGGATATACAACAACACCCAGTCTGTGAATGGAGGATATGAGGAAGCTTCAGACTCAAACTACACATGTCCTCCATTCAGTCCAGGTCACAGTCTGATGATCCTTTATTCATAAAACTTTATTTGTTAGTCAGTGTGAACAGTACAGGCTCACAGGGTGGAGGAGGAGGGGTGGAGGTGACTTTTCTACTCTCTTATATTTCATTCATACACTTTCTCAGTTCTGTTTTCATCTCATCAAACCCCTCAATGATCTTCTGACTCTGATCAGCCGATTTGATAATGGCGTCTCTTAACCTTCGATCCTCTTCAGGGGTATCAGTGAGGCTGAAGATTTGCTTGATGATCTTTACCAGCTCACCCAGAACAAACAGAAGGATGTCAGCTTCAAACCAAAGTCCCTCAGCCATGTTTTTTAGGCGAGACACTCGTGCGAGGGTCTTCTGAAGCTCCTTCACATCAGCCAGAGTGTTTTCAGCCTGAGCTTCAGCTGACTCTTTCTCCAAATTTTCACACGTCACCTGTATGTCCTTCAGGTTCTCCTTCATTGGTTCAACTTTTGCCATAAATTCTTTTCCCCACATTTCTACTTTCTCTCCACATCTACTCTCTGACCAAATTTTTTTTATGTTGGATCCAACAACAGTAGCTCCACCTCCAACAGCAGTAGCACTTCCAACACCAACTGCAACTAAACTCGCTCCTCCAGTTAATGGAGCTAATAGGAGCCCTCCTAAAATGAATCCTGCTCCTATTCCTCCAGTAACAGCTCCTACTTTTCTTGCTTTGTCAGTGTTTTCCTGCATTTCTTTTACTTCATCAGAAATCCTCTAAAACTCTCTCACGATCTGTCTCATCTTTGATTCATTCCTGTCAAATTGTTCGATGAATAAAAATACATATGTTCTAAGCTCTTTCTTTAAATATGATAAACTCTGTTCCATTTTATACATTTTCCTTTGTGACGTGTAGAAAGGTTTCCTCTGCACAGTCTGATTAACAGCTTGACCTTTGACCTTTTGGTTTGGATTGTAAATAACACTGTGGTTGGGGAGAATCTGCGGACACACAAAGAGAAACACATCTTTTTTACTAAAAACACTGAAGATCACTTGTGGTTTAACTTGATGTTAACTGGCAGCCAAGACACAATTTTACATCTGTAGCTCCTCTTTGGACTCTTTAAGCGATTAATGTGTGTTGTAATGCAAATACATACAGTGGCTTGCAAAAGTATTCTTGAACTTTTCCACATTTTGTCTCATTACAGCCACAAACATGAATCAATTTTATTGGAATTCCACGTGAAAGACCAATACAAAGTGGTGTACACGTGAGAAGTAGAACGAAAATCATACATGATTCCAAACATTTTTTATAAATAGATAACTGCAAAGTGGGGTGTGCGTAATTATTCAGCCCCCTTTGGTCTGAGTGCAGTCAGTTGCCCATAGACATTGCCTGATGAATAGAATAGAATAGAATAGAATAGAATAATCCTTTAATTGTCCCACAAGGGGAAATTTGGTTGTAACAGTAGCCAAAAAGACACATATACAAACAAAAAGTACACAGGACACAGAACAGAAACATACACAATTTTTCTTACATATTTACATTAAGGACAGTAGTTACTATATACAGAGTATTGTACAGTTATTAAATTAAATAAAAATAACTACAGATAAGAGGCAAACCAGGTTGTAGTGTGAATCAGTTAATTAACTTATTGCAGTTACAGCGCTGATGTAAACATCTATGTTTGTTGGGAGCAGTTCTGATTGTACAGTCTGACAGCTGCAGGGAGGAAGGACCTGCGGAAACGCTCCTTCATGCATCTAGGATGCAGCAGTCTGTCACTGAAGGAGCTCTGCAGTTCAGCAACATGAGTGCTAATGACTAAATAGAGTGCACCTGTGTGTAATCTAATGCCAGTACAAATACAGCTGCTCTGTGACGGCCTCAGAGGTTGTCTAAGAGAATATTGGGAGTAGTGATGGCCAAATGAAGCTTTCTGAAGCGCTGAAGCTTGTATTGAAAAACGGTTCATTACTCGAAGCTTTTCAACACAGTCTTCTCCGGTGACATCTGGTGGCGAAAATTATGAAGAGCAGCTTGAATCTGCTAAATAAAACGAACTGCTTAATTATCACTGCTCACTCCAGAGTCGAGTTCTCTCTGATACTGGGCCAAAGTTGTGTTGCTTTGAACATGTAATTGTTATTGTTTTTCCTCAATTGGGGGGCTGAAAAAATTGTAATGCTTATTTGCTTGATACATTTTGATCAATAAACTTTCCTTATGTAAACATGCACCATGGTGTGGCCTTTCTTTGCTTATGACTCCTTGATGTTGGTAAATAAAATAGATGCAAAATACATATAATAACATACAACACATTATGGCGCATGCCTCTGCTGTGAGGTCCTGCCAGGTACTTCGCTATCTGTCACCATCAACACACTCCACAAATCCCGTGAATGATTCACTTCCTTATATCCATTTGAATCAGGTACCGAAGCAGTTACATGCGTAATGAAGCTTCGGACGTCACTGGTCATGTGACTTTTGCCAAACGAAGCAAGCGTCGACACAGTGCTTCTGAACCAGTGTGTTGTTTTTTTCGACACACGCTCCGGAGCGTCAGCTTCACGCGGGCCATCACTAATTGGGAGCAACAACACCATGAAGTCCAAAGAACACACCAGACAGGTCAGGGATAAAGTTATTGAGAAATTTAAAGCAGGCTTAGGCTACAAAAAGATTTCCCAAGCCTTGAACATCTCATGGAGCACTGTTCAAGCGATCATTCAGAAATGGAAGGAGTATGGCACAACTGTAAACCTACCAAGAGAAGGCCGTCCACCTAAACTCACAGGCCGAACAAGGAGACCGCTGATCAGAAATGCAGCCAAGAGGCCCATGGTGACTCTGGACGAGCTGCAGAGATCTACAACTCAGGTGGGGGAATCTGTCCATAGGACAACTATTAGTCGTGCACTGCACAAAGTTGGCCTTTATGGAAGAGTGGCAAGAAGAAAGCCATTGTTAACAGAAAACCATAAGAAGTCCTGTTTGCAGCTTGCCACAAGCCATGTGGGGGACACAGCAAACATGTGGAAGAAGGTGCTCTGGTCCTCCTAACTCTTGGTGGCGCTGTCACTTGGTGTTTGCTCTCTCTGTGGTAGAGTATCACTTCCTGTTCCTGCTCAAACAGTGGTGTTTTTGAGTAGCTTATCTGCTTAGCAATTAATTTAAAAACTTTTAAATACATTCTTTTTTCATAGTATAATCTTCACGTGCTTCATCCGAAGCACACTTTCTGTGTGCTCATGTGTACTCACTACCTAATTTATAGCCAAAGTATTCACTCACTCTGTCTGTACTGTTTTGCTAGCTTAACTTAGCTCGTAGCCGACTTGATAGCACCATGGCCTCTTCATCTGTCTCTCCTGCACTTTCCTGGTCATTGTGTCAGATGTTTAGTTACTCCTCTGCCTCCTTTAGCAGTAATGACACCCGAAGCAGTTGGGGAAAGAGGGCGGCTGGGTGACGGTGAGGAGGAAGCATAGTCTTACACAGAAGCCCCAGGTACACCACCAACCTGTTCACGTGTCTAACCGTTTTTCCCCACTCGGCGACACACCCGCCGGGGGTCAAACTCTGGTAATTGGTGATTCTGTTCTCAGACATGTGAAGCTAGAGACACCGGCAACCATAGTCAATTGTCTTCCAGGGGCCAGAGCAGGCGACATTGAAGGAAATTTAAAACTGCTGGCTAAGGGTAAACGTAAATACAGTAAGATCATAATTCATAAATCATCAATCATAAACCTTCTGGAGGAAACCTGGTCTTGTTAGGAGAGACTGCATCCATCCCACTTTGGATGGAGCAGCTCTCATTTCTAGAAATATGGACAAATTTATTCAAGCCCCCAAAATATGACTATCCAGAGTTGGGACCTGGGGCCCGTTCTTCGTACCTCGCTTACTACATCCAAGATCAAATGACACATCCAAGATCAAATCATCGCGCCAACTTTGAGCTCGCTAATCCGGTTCTCCGAACACACCTGTTGTTGACGATTAGTATAGCTGGATAAAGTAATCTGAGATCACTGGGTGGCTTAAAAGGGGCTACGCATCAATAGTAGAAACATTGATCGGCAACCCTTTGATTGGTCGGCGAAGATGTCGAAGAAGCGCGCTCAGTATTTTTCTGCAGCAGAGCAAGAACTCTTGATTGAGGGATTTCAGGAGTTTCAGAGTTTAATTAAAACGCAAGGGAACACTGCAAAGGCTGCAAAAGCAAGGAGAGAGGGCTGGCAGAAAGTTGCTGACAAATTAAACTCGTAAGTAATTTATTATATTATATTACATTATATCCTCTTTCACGTTAGAGCCACAACAGGACCCACTAGAACATGGGAACAAGTAAAAGTGAAATATAAGAATATTCTACAGAATGGTAATATTTATCACTTATATTGCTTTTAGTCTCTTGAAAAGAGACCCTGAAATAATCTGTTTGTTTGTTTATAACAGCAACCAAGAAAAGGGCAGAGCAAATAAAGACAGGTGGTGGTCCTGCACCCCCTCGTCACACCCCGGCAGAGGAGCTGGCCCTAGAGTTGAATGCCACCAGACCCATTGTTGAGGGCATCCCTGGGGGCAGCTCTTCCTTAGACGAGCAGCCGGGGTGCAGTAGCAGCAGCACCTTCATAACTGGTAAATGAGCTCATAATTCTATTTGTACAATGTAAAATATTTGGTTGTTGCCTTAATTAAAATGCTTTTTGTACTGTGACATTTATTGACATTGTGGGTTTTTTGTGTGTAGTTTCACATAACACTCCATCACTTTTACCTGTTCCCATGCAA
The DNA here is from genome assembly GCA_922035795.1 of Oreochromis mossambicus. Classification (NCBI taxonomy): domain Eukaryota; kingdom Metazoa; phylum Chordata; class Actinopteri; order Cichliformes; family Cichlidae; genus Oreochromis; species Oreochromis mossambicus. Next base: position 4,787 of record CAKLIZ010004681.1, on the reverse strand, counting down.
GGGGTGACTGAAGCATGCACAGTAAGTTGGGAGATATATATATATATATATATATATATATATCTTTTTTAAAATTATTTATCGCTTTTATAGCCGTGGTCTCTCATCTTGATTACACGAAGTGTTTTACTATTACTACTCTAAAATATGAATTACATCTGAAATAATCTACTACATGAAATAGAATGATTAATAGTACATTTCCCTTTTTTTAGGAAATGACCTGTATGTATCTGTATGAAATCAATAAAAGAATCAAATATTGCATTATCTTTAGTTACATTGATAATATTTATTTATGGAGAAACAGTGGTGAAATATCGCTGTTGCTTTCGTATAAATGCAGCGGACATACCTGAGTGGCCGCGATCTAATCTTGTTTACATAAAGTAAGCCTGCTCCCGAGCAGGTTTACGCTCACGGATCTGTTGCTATGACAGCAAGTCCTGGATGAGCTTCGGAGAACCGAATGATCCAAGATCACGCGAAATCGACAACAATCAAATCCGGCTAACTTACTTAGCGAGGTACGAAGAACGGACCCCAAGGCTAAGTAATCATATAAACTTTTCTGAATCTAAATACTGTACTTTGGTAGAATTAAAAAATAAGTGTAGTGCAGGTCTATGATGATTTTTAGTGCTACTATCATCTAGTTTTGATTTTCTGTTTTGGTTGAGTCCTAAGAAGTCCTGATTTTGAACTGTTGTAGTCCTGTTTTAATTCTGGATCAGTTCTGGGTCTGGTTGAATTGGGGTTTAGTCCTCGTGTCTTGATGCATCCCCGACTTTGCTCTCCCTTCCTGCTTAATTAAAAAACTAGTTTAAGGTGTCCTGCATATGTGATATATATTTTTCCCTATATGAAGTCGTTCTTTTTTGAACCAAACTCAAAACAGAGCCTATTAATCTTTCATGTCATGTCTAACACCCCTCACATGCATACTAGCCCCGGGTGTATCAAATGTGTGCCTCCGCCTCTGCTGTCAAGCAGGAGTGGGGTAGGCGGAGGTTTGCCCTGGTGCAGGTGTGCTGCACCAATCAGTGGAAGAATCCGCGAGTTTCTTTGTAAATTTGCCATTACGTGGTAGTGCACTCAGTGCTTGCTTGGAAGTTTAGGGGTTTTCTTCCCACGCACAACGGACGCTAATGTTTTTGTCACTTTTTACGGAATCAAACTCAAAGTAAAGTCAGTACTTCCACGTTTTAAACGCTGCATGCTCATACTCTCTCCCGCACTCGATATATTATCCATTGTTGATCTGCACACAGCTGTTGTCACAAATGTCGCACTCGCTTCCGTCATTGTCATGAGATGTTCTCGCAAAAAAAACAAACAAAAAAAGGTTTTAGTAACGCAGATGCTTATGGGAAAGTAACAGTAATCTGATTACCTTTGTTGCAATAATAATCCCTTATTTTACTCGTTACTTCAAAAAAGTAATCGGATTTTAGTAACGCGTTACTGCCCATCTCTGGTGAGGACAGAGAAGGATTTGAGAGATAAACTTTATATTTCAGTTTGTGATGATTCTGTTCTCTTTGTGATTACAGGGGCTGCCCTCAGATTCAGACCTCAGCACCACCCAGTGACAGCAGACAGATCATCCAACATGTTCACATGTTAACTGCAAAATTAACTGATGAAAACAGTGCAAAGGTTAAAGTACCACATGTGCTGTCAGTAAAAGCTGCAGCTGTTTTACTGATAAAGTTAAGACAAAAAGTTAGAAGAATTCATCACCCATGTAACTTTGTCACTATATATCAGCATTAACAGATCTCAGTTTGGTGTTTCACAAAGCTGCTGTTCTCAGACCTGCACAGCTTCTATTTTAAACACTTGATGTACTCAGCTGCATGAAGGTCAAAGGTCGTCACTTATATGTCGAACTACAAACTTGTCATCTGGAATTCTTTCACAGTTTTTTTGCAGATAACGTGTTATTTACCATAAAGTGATTCAGAGTTATTCATCCCAGAGTAACCAGAGAGGATCACATATTTTTAAATATATAACTTTCTACAGGACTGAATATATTATGTTTATGTAAAAGTCCGGAGCCTCTGTGGAGTATCCGAGTATTTATAACATTACACAAACCAAAGGTCTCCATCACAGTGTTCATGAAATGCTGGGTTTATCCATCTCCTGGGGCGGGCCTACAGAGGAGTGCTGAAGATTTTACTGTGAGGGAGCTGCTGGTGAAGATCATGAGTCCTGCTTGATCAATGTCATGAGCTTCAGTCTTCCTGGTGTTTCTTAAATGATGCCTCTCAGTGGGTCAACAGAACTTCTGGCACAGGACAGCTGTGATGAAAGAAAGGGAAGAAGTTTCTCCAAACCTCTGGACCCAGGAAACCCAGCTTAGTCCTGATGGTCTCCCTCACTAGTTTCTCTCCAGGGTGAATGTAGCTGCTGATATAATATGGACTCTATTATTAAATGAAAAGAACAAATTAGACTACACTACTGAAACGTTCTGCTGCTGTTTTTAAAGTTTCCATGTTACCAGGATGTAGAGGGCTCTGAAGATTTAAACAGTTTTAGATCCATTACACTCACAGTCTTATGTTAAAATCTCAAAGGACAGCATTATATTTTTGATATTAACAGTAACTCTGGGCCTCTGTAGAGTGTGCAGATGATCTCATCGCTATCTAAAAATGGATAACAAAACATAAGGAGTGCTGAATAGTTCAATAATACAGACTACTAGAGTAACAGGTGTGTAGCAACGCTAACTAGCTAGCAACAAGCCTCCAACCCATTGCGTATGCTAGCGGCTAATCTAGCAAACAAATTAATAACACGGTGATTTTAGATGTTTTAGAACTATGAGATGATAAGTTGCGTGCCTTTTTCATAACATTGACGTGGTTGTATTTAAATTGAACGGGTATTTTAAAGTCTTTATAAATAAAGATGGTTTGGATTGGATGAAATTAAATGCGTCTTGTTTTCTTAGAATTCACTGTTGTGATCCATTGGAACTCTTTTCCTCCTCCCTTGTTGTTCAAACCAAGTATTGATTTGATTTAGATGCATCTTTTGTTCATTCACTGCATTTTGTTGATTGATGAAAATATGGTGATTTTCAGCTAGCAGGGCTCAAATTAGAACAGAGGTCAGGTGTATTTGTAGGTTATTGCCAATAACCTTTAACTATTTAAATACATTTTGCTAAAGTCACTTTAATGTCTCCTGTTTTAGAACAAAATAAGAGAAAACAGATAACCGCTGTTGTCTGTGAAGGTTCTCAGTCATCCAGGTCATCGTAGTCAAAGGAGTTTGCAAAGAAAAGCGTCTGGACTTCTTTAAGTTGCTTGAAGACGTTTCACCTCTCATCCGGGAAGCTTCTTCAGTTCTTTAGAACTGAAGAAGCTTCTCATGGCTAGGGGAACAGGGTCTGAAATGCAGAGTTGAGCTGAGCAGGGAACAGTCACACTGAAGAGAGAAGACAGCGGAGTTATGGACGTAGCTCTGAAGTGGTAAGTTGTAAGTATGGCAATTCTTACTTGCAGTAGAGGACAGAGAGTGCTGAGAGGGGTGTGATGAGAAAATGCAACAGCAAACGCGCTCTAGTGTGAACGCTCAAAGCGGCCCACATGCGCAAAAGAAGACGTCACACAGAACACGCTCTGTTTAGACACACGGGATGGCCAGGAAGCGTTCACGATGTCTTCTTGCGCGCTTTTCCAGCGCTGATAATTCGCCTCTGTCTTGTGTCAGTGATGTAAAAGACGGATTTAATGCGACCTGACCATTCAAACAGCAGTCGCTTTCTAAAACATCGGATATGTATCGGATCCAGTACCACATACGAAAGTGACCCAGATCGGTTTTGAAAATATCAGATTTGAGCCGTTCACACTGTCATACCGTGATCGGATATGGGTCGCATAGGGTCAAAAAAATCGGATTTGATGCGCTTTCGCCTGCAGTGTGAACGTAGCCTTAGATCCCTCTGGCTTGATTGCCTGCAATAGGCTCCAGGTGTGCAGGAGCTGGAGGAGGTGGCCCTGCCCAGGGGCAGATCCCAGGTAGGTTCAGGAGCCTTATGGAAATTCCAGCCACCCACCGCAGACCATGACACGTTTGGCTCGACACCACCGAACAGAGGCAGCAATATAACATAGCTAACATTAACAGTGCAGTGAACAGGCGAAGAGGTAAGTGACGGAAGTGACGGGGATAGGTAAGCGACCCATGTTGTAGGTGACGTCAGACGCCGGAGATTTGGCGGAAAAAAAGCGAATGGTAGCGTAGAATTTAACAAAGTTTCTTTAAGCTTCAGTATTGCCAAATAAACTAACCAATTGTCATATAAACTAACAACATCTGTCCTATCATCTCTAACACCCTGGAGGACAACGGGGAGAGTTTAGACACTCTCCAAGATTACATCGACCGGTGCTTCAAAGATTTAGTAATCAAGAAGGCTCAGAGTGCATCTTCCCTGGCCAAAATTGAGACACCGTCATCGAAGAGATGTCGCAAGGCAGACTCCCCCGGCACAACATCACCTGCCGGCAAAGACATTGCAGACATATTGACTGCACTCCAGATAAGAACCCGCTACACTCTTTTCTTATTCATTCACACTCTCTCCTTTAACACATTTTTAACCTTGTAATATCAGTATGATGTCATAGCAGATATAACACCGTCACCCTCCATCATTGCTTTAATTGGAATGTTTCCGTTTCTTTTCTTGTTTTTTGTTGTTGCTCACCGTTCTCGTGGTTTTTTTCTTTCTCTTTTCTTTCACTGCTGTGATCACCTAC
>CAKLIZ010004680.1:0-11036 GCA_922035795.1 Oreochromis mossambicus | reverse complement strand
GGTCCCACACCCGCTTTCACACCTTGGCTCATGTGATTAGAGGATCATCAGGGGGTCCTTTGTCCCTCTTTGGGGGGATACTCCCACTGGGTTTAAATCTGGGACTCTCGGCCATTTGACCTTAGAACTGAAGAAGCTTCTCGGATGAGAGGTGAAACGTATTCTAGCAACTCAAAGAAGTCCAGACGCTTTTCTTTGCAAACTCCTTTGGCTATGATGACCTGGATGACTGAGAACCTTCTGTGAGATTATTATATTATCTTATGCCATGTTATACCCCTGATTAATGATTGTGAAACTATTATGTAGTTTTAGTTTGCGTTATTCTCCAGAATTAGAAGAAGGGGATAACTATTACATTTGTTAAACTGATTTGTATTAAATTAGACTGCTGATTTATTGTGATTGGATGATATTGTTTTGTGATGTACTATACTGCTGAGTTAAGAAGAGAATATTGTGTGTAGAGAGTCAGGGCCTTTCTGTTCTGATAGCAGAGGAGACAGACCACATTCCACAGGGGTTTTACCCCCACCACCTTGTTGGAAGCAGATAAACAGGGGGCCGAGGTCATAACTTAGGCGCCGGGTGAGAGAAAGAATGCGAATGTTTAGGCTTTTATGACTAGGTGGGAGCCACTAGAGGCTGTAAGAGTTTGGGCAATGCTCCACCATTTCGAGATCAATGCTGTCTGCGTACAGTATCCATCTCCCACACGTGTGTTCATTAAAATCATCGTTTGACTTCACCCGGCCGGACCAGTGTTGTTATTTTGGTTTTCCTCTTGTATCCATCTCCAATATTTGAACCTTAACATTTGGGGGCTTGTCCGGTGGTATTGGGGTGGAAGTTGGAGGCTTGGACGGTCCGAGGTGTTCAGACGGACAGGCGCGAGCCAGTGATCTGAAGTGAGTGGGCATGCCGGCACATCTAAAAGGTGAGGCACTAACTGTTGAATAATTTCCAAAGTGTGCCAAATTGGACAGTAACAAAATTAAAAGTCTACTCACTGAAGTTACTGGTGGGTGTCTGTTTTGATTTTGGTGAAAATCTCATGACAACTGAAGTTGATGTAATGATAATGAAAAATTGAAAGTGACAGTACTGAGTAAAGAGGAAGCAGTTGGACTGCTAACAGGATTTAAAGCAGTTGGACTGCTAATTGAATTTAGAGTGATAGGGAATTTGGTCATTTTGTGGGTTATAGTCCTGATCAGTCATAAGGTTGGACCTGCGTCAGTCATACACTTGTTTTGGGTGTTGATTGTTGTTTCAAAGTATTATAAATTTTTGTAGAACGGCGGTTGGACCGCTTAGAGGCGCATTTCTCGGAGGTGACGTTCCCTCCTGGCCAAGGACGCTCGGCCTTGACCTATCGGCGAATAGGGTTAGTACGGTTGGCGACCGGGGAGAACTTGGGAACCTCCAAAATAGCTAGTGGTTGGACCACTTTACCGTTTGGAACGGTAGTCTGCGCTTTTTTGGGCAGCAAAGGTTGGACCTTGGGTGTTGGACACTTTTAAATTGAGTTAGGGATCTTAGAAATTGGGGCAGAAACTGTTAGACAGACACTGCTTAATTGATTACAAAAAAGTTGGAGTTTATCGGTTGGACCGTTAACTTGAATTTGTCGAAATTGTGTAGGTGTTAAAAGGCCTAAAATCTGTGCAGTTGTAAATATAAGACGTCTATGTAATATAATGTAAGAAGATTTTCGTGTGTAGCAAAGCCTGTGACTCTGACAGCGCGCTGCAGTGCTGCAAGCTATTTTTAGACCATGTGTGAACATGCAAATGAGGTGGCTGCTATGAAGTGCACGGAGGACTCTCACTTTCTGTTTAGGGTGTTATTGAGTTTATGAGTATGATTTGCAAATATTGTTAAAAGCCTGTAAATAAGATGCTGGTTCTGTTCACCATAATAGCATGAATGAGTTTTGATTTATTGTTGTGAATATATGATTAATGACTGCGGTTGGCATATTTCTCTTGTGATGCAAAGCTGGATGTTTTAGAGTTTGAAAATACTTTTGATTCAAGTAATGTGTAACTGATGATATAAGAGGTTGAGCTTCTTTTTCTCTCAGCTTGAAAACACATAGATAGATATTTTTGATAAATCCAGTTATCTTTTGGCTTTAGTATAATGTATGGTGTATTTAGAGTATGAGCTGTCTTGATACAGAGAAAGTGGAGTTTGCCATCCTGGAGGATTGAATGATGCTCTGCCTCTGTGGTCAAGTTAAAACATAGGCTTTAAGCAGTCATGAGCCACTAATAAGCGTGACAGATCAATAAGCCTAAACAAAGTACATTTGGTGAATAACTTTGATAGAAGAAAATCTATAAGCACGCAATAAAGTGGACTTGTTAGGGGCAGTTTAACATCAGTCTGGTGAAAAGTTGAAATTGATTTGTACTTACAGACAGATTTTAAAGAAAATTTTATTTGAAATTGATAAAATCATAAAATGATTTGTTTTATTTTTGTGGTGTGAAGCATGATTTTATAAGATTTTCAAGTGGTTCTTCTTTCAGTTCAACAATATAAGCAGTTACATTTAATTTACTTTACTTTTTGGTTTTATCATAATATATGGTGTGATTAAGGACGAAGTTCACCACTATATGTGGTGTAGCAATTTTATTTTATGTAGAAAAAAGGCATGCTTATTTCAGGGTCGTGCCGAATTGAAATTTCACCTATAGGGGATCTTCCTTACATGAATTGCATTTGTCACAGTGAGTACGAATAAAGGATTAATTACAGTGAATTTTCTTGAGGGTGTGTGTGTTTCTAGGCATAATTACTACTGGTTTTATACATTCATATTGAGGAGCAGATGACTGTGGCTGAGTGTGCGGATAGCTAAGGGGAAGACGGCTTTGCAGCTGCTGGGTGTGAGTAGCTGTGTGTGTGTGACAGGAACTCTGCATGCCCATAAAAGGCAACTGCCTGACTGTGAAGTGTGCACCCAGAGAGAGAGAGTAAAATCTACGCAGATGAAGCCAAGGGATCTTTTAAGAAAAGAGATACTAATTGTATGTTTTAGTGTGTTAATACAGGTGGATTTCTCTCAACCTGGAAACCTGAGTACAGCGAAAAACGATAGATTAACAGAATTGGGACGACAGACAGGCCAAGCTTTGGCTCAAAATTTTACAGCTTGACCTCTCACTTTGTCCCCACCCTGAGAAGAAGCTTAAAGGACAATTAATCTCCTGATGAAAACCGAGAGAACATCGTGAACTTGAAGAGTTAACAGCAGGCAAAAGTCAATGCAACTGACCCATAACACTGAAGGGTCCAGCAGCATGTATGAATATCACTGATGGAACATGAGCTTTGAACTACAAGCTGGAAACCTGTCAAGTGACATGACTGTTTGAAGCCACTGGATGTTGTTTTGCCATACTGGGAGTTAAGCTACAAGGAAAAGACTGAAAAGATGAAGAGAGAAGAAACAGAGAAGAAGAAACCGCTGAAATGGTGACTGTATTTGTTGGAGAGTTCAAGGCCACATAGGACACTGTGAGAAGAGAGGGACAGGGACCAGTCAGAGGTCAAGCCCGGACGAGTTAGGGTGCGAACGTACAGGATATAATTGGATTGAAATTGAAGGCTGAACTTATGAGGGTTTAGAGATGTCCACCACATGACAACAAAGAGGTAAACAAAAGAAGGTAAAATAAAGAGAGGAGCTAACTAACAATTATATGAATGAATAGAAAACACACATACACAAATTGTTACATGTGAAATTATTTTTGGAAAGAATCAGAAGTGAAATAGTTTGAGTCCACAGCTCAGTGAAAAGATGCATGAATTAAACCTGATTATAAAATATATACGCAATAAAGTAGCAGCTTACATTAATATGAACACTTATATACATGACATCAAGTGATATTTCTGACCAGAAAAGGAGAAATGGGTCGTTTAAGCACTGACGATAATAATGACAATGTCTCAGTTTTGTTAGTTGTAGGTGCCAGAAGACCTGGAGTAATTTTCCACATGCAGCGGTCGGAAGAAAGTTATAAGTTAATATCACTGGAAATGGTCAGGCAAGTTTTTGGCTGAATTGTTGATGGCACCATGTGTCCGTGAATCTCACAAGCAAGCTCTAGCTCATGGCTGAGGACAAGGAATGCTGTTATTTAAGGTGGGAAATAAAAATTTGGGTTAGCAATCTTGGGAAAGTACACTGACTGCTTAGGGTGGAGAATTGTGAAGGAGTCTGAAACATTGCAAAGACACATATACAAAAACACACACACAACCAGAGAAATGTGAAAAGAAGGCACCTGTCAAGGAAACGCCTTGTTTGAGAAAAACTTAAAATTGAACTGCCTACAAACGCACACATACGCAATGAAAACAGCTTACACTCAGGAACATGTGAAGATTTTTCAGCACGGTTAAAGCAGCGAAACTTAACATATACCTGTTGTTAAATGGTGAAGTTTATCTGCTACTAACAAATAAACTCTCTGGGTTGCAGGACAACAACTTAACTTCAAAAAGAAAAGAAAGACACTGGTATGACCAACCAGTGATGAAATAACAAATTTAGTGGTTGAGAGTCAAATTGTGAGATGTTTCCTGCTGATTGAATAATATAAGTGATTACTGAATGAAGGAAAATTCCTTTTTTGGGCTTTTAAACATGATCTTAAGAATTTCAACATGTACCTGTGTTGTCCTGTCAACTTGGTGGGTTATGAGTTGATTATATGGTGAGAAAAAACAAAAAAAGGGGGAGAGAAGGCTGACACAGGGCCTGGCCCGGTGTTTCTCCCCTCTCTGAATAACACAGCCCAAACAACATCATTTTCCTGTTCGTCTGTTTTTGTTTTGTTTTTTCTCTTTATGTTTAATTACAGGCTGCTTTGCCGGCCCCGAAGCCGAGGCTGACCTGGACTCCTGCTCTCCCCTCTACGTGACCCTGACCAAACGCTGCAGCAGCTGGACCCACAACAACAACCTGAAAATGTCAACAGTGCTGCAGGAAAGCGATCTCATGCTGCAGAGACAAAGAGGGTCAAACCCAAGGCCCGTTTCACTACACGGGGGAAATTTCCAGACAGCTTCAGCTGACGGAGCTGTGACGAGATGCCCATTAAGCCCGGACGAAAAGTGGGGCCGAGCAACAGAATACTGTGATTGATAACTCTGCATTCACACTGTCCAGGACAGTGATGGACCAACACAGATGATCGGGCAGCAAAAAGGGTGTGCCAGAGACAGGAGGAGCAACTGAGGTCAGAAGGCACCTGAGAATGGACAAAATCACAGAAGAAGAAGATGCAGGTTTCACCTGCAGTGAGCAAGGACACTGGAGAAAAGGACTGCCCCAATCGGGGTCAGAACCAGGATGGACTGAACTTTGAACAGCAGCAATGGTGGCAAGCGGACTGAAATGGAGGAGGGCAGGACACCAGGGCACGCTTCAGGCCGTGGTTTACCCAAAACACCAGAACCGGAAATTCAGAACACACACACACAGACACACACATCTACATACACTGACTCAGAATGAAGAGAAATATACACATGAACAGATGTGCACTCGTTGATTGAGTGAGAAATGACACACACACAAATCGAAATGCTGATTCACTGAGAAGTGATCCACACACATACACATACACACGCTGATGCAATGAAGAATGCTTTGCTAACAAATGCTTATGCTGATACGCAAAATGCTGCACACAAACATCCCAATACATAATTTTTATAAAAAGCCATTGATTACTTAAAATGTGTTTTATGTCACCCAGAGGGCATTTATGTAGATTTAAGGAACAAGGTCTAAAATTGTCTGGTTATGAAAACAATGTCTGTGTGTGATGTCTGTTTATGGCTGCGCAAGGCCTTGACCGAATAGTTTACTGTGCTTCACACAGCCCTGATGAGGAGCAGTGGCACAGAGTGAAAATGATGAACTAATAGTGTAAGTTTTATTTCGGAGTGCCGCATTTTCTGTGATTGAAATTCAATTCAAGGAGGAACAAAAGGTGTTACGGCACCTGAGGTTCTCATTCCCACACAATATTGTCCTAGGAGAAGCAAGAACTTTCCTGTAAATTTCTGGTTGATTTTTGGGTTTTGCTTAGCGCTAGGTTGATTTTTTAGTGAGGTTTGGGTTGTTTTCTTTCTCTAAGCAAGAGAGAGATGGTTCTATGCTTGGACATGTCTGCAACGGGCCCTAGTATGTTTTATTCTATTAGTATTTTATTGGTTACGCTTGTGTTTGCTTTTGTTACAGTGCACTGAGATAAGAAAATCGGAGAGGTGTGATCCACCGGTGGTGATATTTTTATGAGTTCATGATTTAACAATCAGCTCTTTAAACCAGGCCTGAAAGATTGAAATTTAAAGCGCTATGAAATATTCTTACTGGAAACAGTTGCAAAGTGTGCTTCTCCATGATTATAATGGGCTTTGGAGAAATTCACTTATATGGGACACTGATCACATGAGATGGTAAGTCCTGAGTCTAAAAGGATTGCACGAGACAATCCATTCTAAAAAACAAGGAATGGTTTTCCTTTAAAATGATGATGTCATCTTGCTGGTGATGGATGCTCGAATAGGTCGCGCGTGAGACTCCATTATCAGCAACATCTGGTATGAATGTGTGTGAATGAATGCATGTGACTGGACTGCGATGGATGGACTAAAAGTTTTGACTGACTTGATGCTGAGACAGAAGCTGCACCAACCTTAGGAGTAGTAAATGTTGAGCAACGATTCACCCAGCCTGCAACAGAAGGGTGGATACTTTGTTTTGTTTTGTTTTTGCAGGAGCAGGAGGATAAGAGAGACCGGAGGGGGAGACTGTAGCTTCACATGAGAGTGTGGAGCTGCAGACTTAACCCTTTGGCTGCTAATTTTGAGTTATTGATGTTTGCATTAAGAAAATTGTGTCTTATTAGCTGTGCTTTGATTGGGGTATCACATTATATTGTTGGGAATGTCAAATGCTACAGTGGAGAAAACTTTCAATTTAAGTCATGACTGGAATATGTTACTATTAACCACAGCAGGCCACTGCAAAAAGTCTATTAAATATTATAGAGGAAAATAGCCAAAACTTTAACAATATCTATGAATGACTGGGGAATGGTACACTTGCCACATTCAAAATAGAGATATGCAATAACAAACACTTGACCACGTAATCTAGGTTTTCACTGGAAATAGTAAATTATTAAAAGTAGATCAGAGCCGACAGGGACATGTGATAGGATGTGTTACTGCAAAAGAACAAGAGCAAAGTAAAGAAAGAAAAACCTATTGTGTTCAGCTTTGACAAATTAAAATTAAAATGTACCATTACACTCAGAGGATCAATATGAAATAAAACATATGCAAATTTTGTATGAAGCACATGACTGATAACTGTTTTGTCCCGAGCTTTTGTTTCCTATAGCACCCACTTGACCACACCACCAGTTTTCACGCCTAAAGGAGGGTAACTGCGAATATTCGAGGGTGGAATATCACCAAGAGTGGGAAAGGTAAGCCCTGATAGGGGTGATAACACCATAACCTTTACTTATGGTAAAAATTCTTCAAATTTTGACAACAAGCATAAAATTTCCCAAAACTTAGAGACAGAATGAAATTCTGGATAAACATAATTTGGCAAACCACATAAGGATGGCGTTGGATACCCTCAGGGTGGAGAAAGGGTTGGTGCGACCAAGGTGTGGTTCGGTTTGTTGTATGTACATTTCAAAGTGATACAGCTCTGGATGGCCCAGTTACCAGGGCATGGAGGGATCACAGACATTATTAAATGAGGGGAAGGAATTTTCTGGGATTAAAGATCCTCAGGGTGAGTGGTTGACTAAAGCATGCATAAAATAAAAGCTATCATTTTGTTATTGAATGTTAATTTATTGATAATTAGCCACATTCACAGTTGTATTGACTTACTGTGGATGTAGTCTACTTCATGTTTAAGCACTATAATTAACAGATTGAGAATAGTGAGGGAAAAACAGTGGGTAAAAAACTGAGTGATAAATGTGAAGTTCATATTAATACAGGTTTGGTTTCTAGGTAGTTCTGTGGATGCAGGCTCTGGGCGGAGCCAGGAGTTTAACAGATCTAACATGATAATTAAATTGATTTCATTCCCTAACACAGGATGACAAGGCTGGAGCAACGACACTGGAGGGGAGAATTTCTGATACTTTCTGAGATATGATTTCACTAACCTTTTCTTTTAATTTCTAGCTCCGGTGAATTGACACATGGGAGTGTGTCAAAAAGGGGGAAGTTGAGAAGTTGAGTTTTAACATCAAACAATGGTTATATGAACATTTTTTATGAGTTTATTTGTGTGTTAATAATTTAGGTATGGTAAAACTTAAGCTTTACCAGGGAAATGTTAGAATTAAAAATGGTTAATTTGTTTTTGCCTCACTGGAAGAACAATGGATAAGAACATTAGATTATCAAGGCTGGGCAGAGAGGTGTTTTGGTTTTCTGCCTTACAGAGAAAGGAACAGACACCAGACGAGGTCACAGAGACATGAGAATCCTTCCAGCAGAGACAGACACAGAGACTGCCAAGACAGTAACTGCAGTCAAGGTTCATGCAGTTTGGGCTCCTGCTATTCACCTCGAGAGGATGGATCCCATAAACACAGCAATAACCATGAAGGGGTTGGTGAAAGTCAGGAACACCAGACCAACGAGGTTCGAGAGGCTCTTGGTAAAAAGGGGGACACGGCGGTGACCCCAGAATACACAGATCATTGTTTGAAATAGGGGCAGAATAATCCCCTGATCTGTGCAATGACTAAAGGGTGGTCTAACCCCTGAGGTCGAAGAAAGAAGAGAAGCAGTGAATCACCCAACTGGAAGATACTGGTAGCTGCAGCAATAGGATAAAGGTTAAAAGCTCCTTAGACAGAGGTTCTAGTCTGAGTACATTTGAAAGGGATAAGGTGGCACCAAAATGAGGGTGGGAAACTGCAATGTAAAAATAAAGCTGTGGGAGAACTGGAGAGTGATGGGGGTGTCATCTGTAACTACTGTTGTTGTAAATATAGTTTTTCTTGCTTCTGAACTGCACAAACACAGAGGTCATCCCACATATGGTCCACCCGTTAAAGGGGGACAGAGGGCCTTATGACTAAGAAGAAGCAATGGACCTCGCTAAACTGGATTATGAGGTGTAGGTGATCTCTTTAAAAAAGAGATCAAAAGGGGGAATTGTGAGATTATTATATTATCTTATGCCATGTTATACCCCTGATTAATGATTGTGAAACTATTATGTAGTTTTAGTTTGCGTTATTCTCCAGAATTAGAAGAAGGGGATAACTATTACATTTGTTAAACTGATTTGTATTAAATTAGACTGCTGATTTATTGTGATTGGATGATATTGTTTTGTGATGTACTATACTGCTGAGTTAAGAAGAGAATATTGTGTGTAGAGAGTCAGGGCCTTTCTGTTCTGATAGCAGAGGAGACAGACCACATTCTACAGGAGTTTTACCCCCACCACCTTGTTGGAAGCAGATAAACAGGGAGCCGAGGTCGTAACTTAGGCGCCGGGTGAGAGAAAGAATGCGAATGTTTAGGCTTTTATGACTAGGTGGGGGCCACTAGAGGCTGTAAGAGTTTGAGCAATGCTCCACCATTTCGAGATCGATGCTGTCTGCGTACAGTATCCATCTCCCACACGTGTGTTCATTAAAATCATCGTTTGACTTCACCCGGCCGGACCAGTGTTGTTATTTTGGTTTTCCTCTTGTATCCATCTCCAATATTTGAACCTTAACACTTCACAGACAATATAAGCAATGGAAATTCAAAACAATTCAAAGTGTTGATTAGCAGAAGGTTTGTTTAAACAAAAATCGGCTTTTTAAAGGATTCCACAGAGTCAACCAAACATAGTTGTGGTGTTTTTTTTTTTTTGTCTTTTGTCTTCAGTCTTGTATGGGAACAACCAACAATCTCTGAGCCTGTGAGCGGAGACAATGAACACCAGTGTATTTTATAAGAAGCTTGGATAAATAATCTAATAATCTAATCGAATCTAATAAAATTCAATGATATCAGAAAAACACATAAAATGAAAAACACTGAAGGCTTCATACTGTGTAAACATGTGCAATAGTGTCCCAACACCTGAAACACACACACACAAGCACACACACAATCTCTCTCTCGAGCTGTGGTTCAGGTGGTAAAGCACATCATCTACCATTCAGAAGGTGTGTTTTGATCCACGTCTGCACTTTGACTAAATGGGGTAGTTAATGTGCTACAGTATGAGTGCTCAAAGCAGACAAAAAGTGAAATGTAGAGTGTTAATTTCAGCATTTTTCAAATCATATACAAATAAAATAGTAAAATTAACATTAGTGTGTGCAATTTTATGATGCTCCAATCAGCAGCGGGAGACTGACTCGTTATCAGGGTGATTCTCTCAGTGACTCTTTTGGTTTTAGAAGGTGGTTGTTCATCTGTTTGTACACCTGATAAACTGTACATTACCATCCAATATCCAGTTTATGCAAGAACCCTTAAATCAAACATTTAGAAGTTGAGAAAGAAAATAATAGATTACCCACAAACTGAATATGGAGAAGATTTATTACAGTAGCAGAAACATCTATTGGAAAAATAAATAAATAGATAGATTCACCTCTGGTTTGCCTATTTGTCCACAGCTCACACAGCACTCACTCTGCAACCCCCCCCCCAGCTAAACATCCACCTGGTCATTCGTTAGTATGCAAATGACCCTGTGTCAGGTTCCCCAATAGGCAGGACAGAGCAAAGTGAAGCAGTCAGTGTCCATTGTCAAAATCACAGTGACTCGTGAGATAATTTGCTAAAAAATACAACTATATTTGTACAGTCAATGGGAGACTTGACACAAAGTCCTGCCTAGCTTTCAACCTCTATTGAGCCAACCATCCCTTTCACACTAACTAGTAATGACTTCAGGAACTTCTTCACAAATAAAATTCTTATCATTAGAGAAAAAATTACCA